>JAUMHP010000084.1:9903747-9925031 GCA_032361065.1 Enteromius trimaculatus
GCGGCTTCGGGCTGTAAAAGGTGCCGTCCATGAGTTTGTCAGCTCCTCATGCACCTGCGGGAAGAAGGGAACCAGAGCGGGACGTGGTTGTGAGCCAGGATGCAAATTCCACTAGCCAATTCTGATTGGCGTTTTCTCTTAATCAGAGTGAATCAGGGCTCCCAAGCAAGAACCACAGTCTGTCCTCACAACATAACTCATAGTGACTGACAAACAGGGAACACTCATTTGCATATCTGTTTTGAAACAGCATGTTTTTTGGTCAGATAAATGCTGTTCTGATTAAAAAGATAAATTATACAAATATGTTAATTTATTTATTATATCATGCAGCTCAAAAATTTGAGGTTGGTAAGACTTTTTTATTTATTTATTCATTCATTCATTTATTATATTGTAGTCCAAAAATTAGAAGTTCGTAAACTATTTATACAAAAATAAATATATAAAAATGTTTTTGTTTGTTTGAATAAAATAATCAATGTGTCATTATTTACATTATTTACATTCAAGCTGCTCCAAAAATGTATGTGTTTTTTCAGATTGGGACCATTAACATTCTTCAAAATATCTTCTCTTGTGTTCATCAGAGGAATAAAACAACACGAGTTGAGTAAAACACGACAGAATGTTCATTATGGGTTGTACTATCCTTTTAAATCATTGTATAATGTGCACACTCTCTATAGCAACAAGAGCCATCAGGTATTATTTTTTCATGTGTAATAAAACTTCGCCATAGCGCCACCACATGCTACCTGCGATGACTCACTGATTTGGTTCAGGTGTTAATTGCTTCTTTAGCAATGACCACCTATTCTGACTCCAACCTACAGATTTCCATTCCATTAGCTCTCGTCTGCTCGTGTGCAGCTGAGAAGCTTTAATCCTGACAGCAGCGCAAGTTTAATTCCTACAATCAAAGCACAACAAAAGACCATAAAAAAGCATACTTAAATTCATGAATACTTGATTATAGACACTGCCGTCTTCTCGTCTACAACAGTTTCTTGTGTGCTTTCCAGCAGTCGCAAGATGGATTAGGTCTGTCCACCAATTTTTCAGCTTTAAAAAATGTTTTTTTGTGACCTAAGAGGCCCATGGAACGTGATCTAATACCCCGGGCTGGCCACGGAAACCTAATGGAGGAGGATTGATTGTCGACTTCTTGTCCTCTGCTAATATTTTTCCAAGCTACTCAGTGGTGCCCTAAACTGCCACACTTATTCAGTCAGAAAATGTATCTGGTGGCACACTCTAAAAAAGTTATGTCCCTCTCTGGCTTTCCCTCGCTGTCTAATTATCCAAAGATGAGCTACCTGCACATCACAGCAAACCAACTCGCAAGATAGATTCTCAAAGACTTGAGGCAGCTATGCTAAAAAAAAAAAATTTAAAAAGAAAGAAAACCCAGAAAAAGAGACTGAGCGCTAGAGGTGAACACTATGACCAAAAACCGTGATGGTCATTTTTGACTGCCATTTTTGACTGGAAATTTAATTAGATGTATCGTTTACTCTTTTTCTTGGATAACAAATAATAAATAAAATACAAAAAATAAAAATAATCAATACACATTAACCTGAAATAAATGGCCATAACATTTAAAAATACAAATTACTAACATTTAAGGTAAATTAAAATTTAATATTAAAACAATTAAAGTAAACTACATTCGAAGTAACTGAAAAAATAACATTTTATCAATTTAAAATTGTATATAAATAAAATTATTTATAATACAAAACAACAACAACAGTGAATTACACAGTAATAACACCTGAAATAATTTTTAAGTAATGGAAAAGAAAAGAAAAGAAAAGAAAAGAAAAGAAAAGGAAAAATATTACAAAAGTTATTTATTTATAAATTAATGTACATTTTAACTACTAAAATCTAATCTAATCTCAAAATAGAAAACAATTAAACAAGTAATGAACAAAACCTGAAAAGACAACTTGTTAATATTCAAAATAAAATACAAAATAAAATATATAAAAATAAAATACACAACTTCTTCACATTTAATGTATGATTAAATTAAATATTAAAATAAATAAATTACAATTTTAAAATGAAAGTTATACATTTTAAATTTTATATAAAATATATTATGTAGGAAATATTATGTTATATAATATTTTATTGTATTATAAATGATAGATGGATAGATTTGATAAAACAAACTATTTGACAAAAATCATTAAAATCACCACTATAAAGCACAGCGTTACTTAATGAGTTTAAATTCAGATGCATTATGTTTAAAACCTCATGCAGGCGTATGTACCGCAGTATAACTGTGTAGCATCTCGTGTGGTAGTCACGTATGTACCGTTGCACATTATCCACTGCATACAGCTACATGCCAAGCACTGCATAAATGAAGGAGGACTTGGAATGAGAGAAGATACGATGACCCTCTTATGTGAATCCCTGACTCAGGTCTGGAAGCCTATGAATCTTTCTTGGAGGGAATGGGATGAAGCCAGATCCCCAGCCTCAGACAGAGGCAAGAGCTCGATGTGATTAGCAATTCAGTGTAGAAGTCGCTGCACATCCTGCTTCTTTTTGATCATGGGCCTTTGGAAGCTGTGCAGAGAAAACAGCTGATGGTGAGTCTGTGAAATGCAGAATCAAGCCTGGGATGTAAATGAAGCGGCTGCATTACCGTCAGCCAAGCGCACAGAATGTGCCAGAACGCCGGCAGACAGCTACCTGTGGTATTTGGCTGGCATTTACAAATGTAGCCTCTGGTTGAAGTAAAAAAAAAAAAAAAAAGCAAAAGCCAGGGAATGCAAGCAGGAAATACGTGGCAATTAAAGAAAGCCGCCTCCATCCCAAACAGCCGGGTTATGTAAGATGGACCCATCCATCACAAACCTGCAAATTACTAACATGTTTTATGACTGTGCTTGAAATGAGAAATGCACAAGAAGAAAGAAATATCTTGGTAAATTTCATCAAAAATCACTTTCATATCAGAAGGATTGCAGCAGCAGGCATCAACAAACTTAGGCATTACAGGCAGTAGTTTTTATCTACTTAAAATGTATTTAAATTTATTATGTATTTATTTATTTAAAATTATATACAGTGGTTATGGAATGTTTTCAGGCACCCTTAAATTTTTCACTTTGTTATAATGCAGCCATTCTCTAAAATCCTTTCAGTTCATTTTTTTCCTCCTTAACGTACACACAGCACCTCATATTGACAGAAGAACACAGAATTGTTGACATTTTTGCAGATTTATTAAAAAAGAAAAACTGAAATATCACATGGTCCTAAGTATTCACTATTGCTCAGTATTTAGTAGAAGCACCCTTTTGATCTAATACAGCCATGAGTCTTTTTGGGAAAGATGCAAAGTTTTTCACACTGGATTTGGGGATCCTCTGCCATTCCTCCTTGCAGATCCTCTCCAGTTCTGTCAGGTTGGATGGTAAACGTTGGTGGACAGCTATTTTTAGTTCTCTCCAGAGATGCTCAATTGGGTTTAAGTCAGGGCTCTGGCTGGGCCATTCAAAAACAGTCACAAAAACAGAGTTGTTGTGAAGCCACTCCTTCGTTATTTTAGTGTGCTTAGGATCATTGTCTTGTTGGAAGGTAAACCTTCGGCCCAGTCTGAGGTCCTGAGTTCAGGATATCCCTGTACTTGGCCACATTCTTCTTTCCCTGGATTGCAACCAGTCTTCCTGTCCCTGCAGCTGAGAAACACCCCCATAGCATGATACTCCCACCACCATGCTTCACTGTTGGGACTGAATTGGACAGGTGATGAGCAGTGCCTAGTTTTCTCCACACAAGTTCTATCTTGGTCTCATTAGACGAGATAATCTTATTTCTCACCATCTTGGAGTCCTTCAGGCAACTTTCTCCCATCTACCGACAGCATCTTTGGAGCTCAGCCACAGTGATCTTTGGGCTCTTCTTTACCTCTCTCACAAAGGTTCTTCTCCCATGATAGTTTTGGTTTGGCCGGACGGACAGCTCTAAGAAGGGTTCTGGTCATCCCAAACGTCTTCTGTTTAAGGATTATGGAGGCCACTGTGCTCTTAGGAACTTTAAGTGCAGCAGAATTTCTTTACCTTGGCCACTATTCTGTCTCTAAGCTCTTCAGGCAGTTCCTTTGACCTCATGGTTCTCATTTGCTCTGACTTGCATTGTGAGCTGTAAGGTCTTATATAGACAGGTGTGTGGCTTTCCTAATCAAGTCATTCAGTTTAATCAAACACAGTTGGACTCAAATGAAGCTGTAGAACCATCTCAAGGATGATCAGAAGAAATGGACAGCACTGGAGTTAAATATGAGTGTCACAGCAAAGGGTCTGAATACTTAGGACCATGTGATATTTAAATTTTTCTTTTTTAATAGATCTGCAAAAATGTCAACATTTCTGTGTTTTTCTGTCAATATGGGGTGCTGTGTGTACATTAATGAGGAAAAAAATTAACTTAAATAATTTTAGCAAATGGCTGCAATATAACAAAGAGTGAAAAGGGTCTGAATATATATATATATATATATATATTGATTGATTGTTGTGGCACAAAAACAATGAGAATAGTTATATTTAATTTGACAACGCTATATATATAATATATTATAATTGTAATTTATTTGATTGTATTTCCTCATATGTTAATTTAGAGTAAACAGAAGCAGGGCTTGTGTAGTATTATTTTCTGAATACACCTACTTCCACTAAAAAGCCATGCAACTGTGGCAAAATCAAAAAGACATAATTAATAAAAAAAATTAAAGAAAAAAAAGAAAAACAAAAATATCACCAGAATGGGTTTGCAATGATTTAGTTTAGGATTGCTAGTATTTTGCATTTGTTAAGTGAATTTAATTGCTGAATTCAGACCTCTAGCATAAAATAGACCAAATTAACCAAAAACAGATAAAGTGTTGCATTTTAACCAGCTAATTTACAGGTTATTTTAATCTTATGTTAGTAAACGGTTTACCTTGCATATCTAATAGTTCTCACGACAACAAAAATGCCTCTAAGGCTTCAAAAAAGGCAATGGAAAACCAATTTGTACCCTGTTCCACAGAACGTGGCAAATGAAAAAAATATCTTAGCTTTCTCAACACTATATGCATCCACTGCCTCCCTATTTCCTATGGCTAGAACCAGTCCATCTGTCATGGGCAAGAGGAAGCCTGTCAATCTTCCTCCATGAGCAGTTGGCCTTAGATGAATCACCTCCGGGCTTTGGGAGCATCCGTCACCCTTGCAAATGCAACGCACAGATTCGCAAACACACACACACACACACACACACACATACTCTATGTGTATAAAATCCTGGGAGGGAATTAAGATTTTATCAGGGGCCAATCAGAAGCTCGGTTGTCAAAGGATGTGAACGTTGCTCTGAACGCATCGCCGTAATGAAATCGACGGAGTAAAGAAACAAGATGAAAACTGCCAGAGCCAATCAGCATTTTCAAAGTGTGAGTGAAATGCGCTCGCCTCGAGGGGTCTGCCGACATGTCACACAACAACCGGCCCTGAAAGTCTTCTTATCTGTTTGTAGCGTACCCTGCTAATTACGCTACTTTATTAGCAATGTTTCATAAGAAGGCAACTGTTTACAAGCAGTATTCTTTAGTACAGCAGTAGAATATCTGTACAAATGTGTTAGGAAAAAGATAATAGGTAACAACAATATGGAGCTTAAACAGACTAAAACGGAAATAATGCAGATGTAAAAAATTTTTTCATTTAATATAAAATGTATATCACTATATTATTTATTTATTTTGAAAGCAATATTACTGTAGTTAAAAAGGTTATATATAGTTGATATAATTAAGCATCATATATATAATATTATATAATATATACAAAGCATATAAAGTTAGTATATATATAAATATATATTTTTTTTTGTTTACATAATATATGTGTGTAATGTGTATATATATATATATATATATATTATATTGACATATTTACATATACATATTATGTAAACAAAAACTTGTATTGTGGATGTGATAAATTGAAGTCAATTGTTTGACAAAACTCATATATGTGTGTGTGTGTGTGTATACATATATATATATACACATACATCATATTAAATAATATTGTATAAACACATCACATTTTCCCAAAAATAATTCTATTTATTTGCTGCTACATTTATATTAAACCTTTTTTTACTCACAAACACATTATTGTGTTTGATAGATATATTCGTAATATAAAATAAATATAATAAAGTGCTCAAATTACTCAACCTAAAACTGAAAACCAAATAAAACTATAAAAAAAAACTACAAACTTTACAAAAGCATTATAAATTAATGGTTTACAAAAGCACATTAGAAATTACAAAAAAAAACTACAAACTAAAATGTAAAAATTGAATTAAAGCTATAAAAGTGAAAGTATTAATAAATACTATAATAGTATATACAAAAAACACAATACTAAAATAATAGCCATTAATAAAAGTTTATATCTATATTTTTTCTGTCATTGCATAAAGCAGTAAAAAGAAGCAGAAGTTAGGAGGACTTCGAGGCAGTGCAAGTTAAAAGCATTATATTTTTTGCTTCCGCACATATTTAAAAGCATCATCTTAAACTCACTAAGGTGCTGTCAACACATGAATGTACACAGAAACCACAAAACCCTGGGGTACCTCAGAAAAGCAAACTCTATTACATGACTTCCAGAGAATTCACCTCAGAAATACTCAGCGAGAGGGTGTCTTTTCAGCAAAAGAGCTGACTGCAAAGTAAAGCACCACCATGACATCCAGGACCGGTTCGTCCTCGCTCTCTTCCCCAGATGGTGCGCAGGAGCCCTCCTGAACCTAAAACCTGGCCGCGCACAAGATCTCCTCTGCTGCGGCTCCAAAAAACACAGCTTTGCTGCATCCAACAAGCGGCTAACAAAGTTTGGCGCTTTAACAGTTCTCCCCGTGCAGCGTTTACAGATTTTCTGGCTCCGTCGTACTTAATCAGACACTGTCCTGTGGGCCCAGCTGGGAGACTCGCACGAATGTTTGGATGTCCTAAAGCAGAAGTACTGTTTGTTGTAGATGTGCCTCATTATCTCTGGCCATGGCTGGTGCTGGTGTAACAGAGCCCCCTGGTGTGGTAATTGCTGGACTCCAGCCGTAACTTTCCGAGCCATATGCTCCCACGCTTCGCTGCAGCTGCCACATCTACCTAGTGTCCAGCTGAGACTATCAAACCGTGGTTTAAGACAACAGAGCTTTCAGCCCACCTCCAGGCAGAAGAGAAGGGCTAGAAGCTTGAAAGGAGATGCTAAGTCTATTTACTTCAATGGCTTTGCTTTCCATATGCTATCATACATACATGTACAGTTTATTACAGGATGTGTTTTTCCCGGGCCGGGATTCAGTCCACGTTTTCTGAGGACAATTTTTGGGAGCTGTCCTAAGAGATGTCCTTGATTTCACTGTGCGTTCAAAACAGCCCTCTGAAGAAAAATATCCCGTGAATGAGAAATGAAGCCTACAGGTTACTGCAAATTTCATGGTGTTGGTTTTGACCAGCAGAGGGTGCTGCACAGTCTAACTGCTTCTGCTGTTGTAATGTTATTGTTCATCTTGCTTGGGTAACTCGTAGTTTTGCTAATTTACAATCCTCCTGGTTTAATTTAGCTTTAGCATTAACATTTTAGTTGATATATGGCAGCATAAACCACCAAGGACCAACATAAACCAGCAAAGGACCAGCTTAAACCAGCATCCCAGATAGCACATGTACGTCTGCAAGATGTCTATTAAAGATCTCTTGATCTGGAAAGCATCTGCTGTCTACAAACGTCTGGCAGACATCTTTCAGATGTCAGTTTTGCATACATCCTAAATCATAAACATCTTAAAGACATCTAATAAACGTCTATTTGGCTTGCAGATGTAAATGCCAAAACGTCAAATAGATGTCTCCTTGTCAAGCCTCCTAAGATTAATTAAAAAAAAGACAATGGGGAAGTAAAATCAGTAGCCTGGGTTGCAGTAGCAAAAGGGAATATTCACAGATTAGATGGAGGAGGAGCTTGCCAAACTCCTGAAACAACTAGCTTAACAGTTCCATGGCCTTCCTCCAGTTAAGTGTCGTCAACTGGCGTTTGATTTTGCAGAGAAAAAACAATATCCCTGTCCCTGCCAATTGGACCGAGACACAATGTGCAGGTAGGCTAGGGCGTGCAAGAGATCACTTGATTCTGTATATAAATGCACGTTTTCTTAAATATATACATGCTTGTGTGTGTTTTTTTAATATAAGTAATATTTATCCACAGATATATATTATGTAATCACAAACATTTATTTTGAAAACAATAAATTAATAATGAATTGTCTACTCTGAAGACTGGTTTGGCAGCTTCCTAGCACATCACCATCTCTCTGTCCGAACTCCAGAGGCAACATGTGCTTAATTGACAAATCCCCATGATTCTGTTACTAGTCTGACATTAGTTCTGGAATGTGTGGTTGTCAAGCTAGCTGTCAGGATTCTAACTATTACAACATGTGTTGTTACGGTGGTTTTAGAGTGGAAAAAGTAAGTGGATCACTTTACCCCCTTGATCTGTCTCAGTTTACCCCTGAACCGGAAGAAAACTTTTTCACAGACCTTCATCCTGAATACATTCTGATAATTTCCATTGCTAGAAAACATCCTGGATTAATGGGAAATTTGTCAATTTTACTGATTTATAATTTCAGCTCACTTAGAGGGAAACAAATGTAAAAAAATGTCTCACTTTACCCCACTCTCCCCTACCCAGTAACTCTATCCACTGTGTAGCACAAACGCGCCAAAGTCCCTTTCTTACACATCTATAGCACAAGTTTTCTTTTTTATTTGGTGTACTATTTATATGCATTTTAATGACATCAGTTAGAATTCATATAACAACATTGTGAATTTCTGACCACTGAACTAGAAGTAAGCCTTAAAAGCCATTGACTTATTTGGGCATCTCTTATCTACATGCACCAACACAGTGACATTTTAATGCTTGTAGGGCTTAATGTCACTGATTAGCATTATTTTTATGGATCTAAGACACATTCACAATAACACTCATCGGTCTCGTAAAGGGTCCGGGAGCAATGGGAGCTCATTTAGCACAGCCATCAAAAATACTTTGTAACACTCCACTTGCCTGAAGAGAACAGAAAAGGCTGTATGACTCAACGTAAAGGTAGGCCACTCTGTCTAAGTGACTGTTCCACTCGGTCAAACAAATAATTTCTTGCTCAGCAAACTTTTGGCCCTCAGCATCTGCAATTATTTTGACTGACGTGGTTGTTGCTATTACGGCGCTCTGACAATAGAGCTGGTGGTGGAAAGTTTCCTCAAGCTGATAAAAATCACTGATATTTACCAAGCTTTCATAAAAAAAATGTAAAATTTAACAAGCTGTATTAAGTACTTGCTCCATAAAATTCAAGAATATCAGTGATGTTCTTAGTGAAACTTTGAAAAGGTCTATCTCATGGTAAAAGGCAGTTACAGTAATGAGATAAAGAAGAAAAGTGACCACTGGTTTGGGAAAGGATGTTTCAACACAGTGCACTGGAGCGTATGTAAGAGCATTGCCCACATGGCCGCAGGCAAGGCAAGAAAATCCAATGTTATATGCGGTAAATTCCCAGGTACTTTTTTCCGTTTCAGAAGCCACTCATCATTTTTTTTTTTTAAAGGGAAGCCAAAATACTTCCTGTGCCCAGTCGGCCAACAGCTGGTCTGCCAAGGTGCCCCACTCGAGGTTTCCCTGGTACAGGCACAACGCCAGAGATCCACTTCTACCTCATTCAGCCTCTGAGCTGGACTTCACCCAACTACGCTGTCATGATTAAATTGCTATTGAATTTGATGTCTTATTTACTACAACTTCTGTCTTATAAAATGGCTATATTTTACATTGCATTTAGGTTGACATGATCATTTTTTAGAGCTGTCACAATTTTTCAATTTAATTTGAGGACTCGATTTAAAAAAAAATAAAAAAAATACAAAAATCCTTCACTGCAATTTGCCTGCATTGAGAAAATGGCAAAATACCGAAAACAGAATCCAGGAAACGCGTTATTACACTGTGATATATTAAACAGGTCATATGATGCAGTTTCTATTTCTTTAGTGTGGTGTGTAGCTGTTTGTGCATGTATAAGATCTGCAGCATTACAAAGTCCAAAGTGTCCCACAAAATGATTGATTCTATCTAAAAGAGAAGGCTGATGCAAATCAGGCCAAAATGTCTTACTCAAACACGTCTACGTCAAGATATGGTAACATTTTCAGAACGCCACTCAAATGTTCAGGCAAGCATGTAACCATTTTGATGCAGCCATGTCAGGAGACTCTGTGTGCTTCTGTGCGAACGCAAAGGCATTCTGAGAGATATGTATCAACTCACCTAAGTCGAGGGAAGAACATAGTTTAAAATGGGAAAACGGTGGCGTTTTCCTGTAGGTATTTGCTATATACTGTTCAAATGCAGATTCTGTGCCGTGTCGAGTATCACATTGTGTGTGTGTGTGTGTGTGTGTGTGTGTGTGAGAGATAGAGTGACACTATAGTGGAGTCAGCTTTCTTAATCCCAACTTGTGTGCAAATATGTACGAACATCATCACTGTGTCTCTCACGCAACTCTGTTCCTCTTTCAGGCTTGAACTAATGGTAAACTACGTACATTATTAACTATCTACATTTATTTTGAAAGCTGAACTCGCAATTGTGGTAAATGGCATGCGTACTTCAGACGCGTACTTGTGATATTCGGCCAATCGCAATGCACTGTGTCAGCCGGCCAATCAGAGCAGACTGCTCATCAGAAGGAGGGTCTTTGTAGAAAACGATGCATTTGAGAGAGGCGGGGTGAAGAGGAACTACAATAATGTACAGCATTTGAAAAATAATAGCATGTCAAAATCACATGCTCCATTTCATCAGATACAATACACCAATCTCTACATGCTAACTGTTCATTGCAATTTCAAAGTGAAAGTTTAAATCTTTTTTCCGCATGACTGTAGTGTTTCTGTTATTAAGAAATATTAAAGATTAAGTGGACATTTGAATTAAATGTGACCCTGGCTGTGAAAACCAGTCATTTATATTAATGTGTGATATTAATTAGCTCTACTGTTTATAATACATTCAATAAAACCATATAATTATTTGCTTTTGATACTTTATTTGAACTAAATATTATTACCTCACTGCTATTATATATGCATTCTATTCCATTTGTAGATTTCGTAATTACAATTATCCTAATACTCAATTAATCATCAGACTAATCATCCAAACACTCAATTACTAAAATAATCATTAGTGACAGCCCTAATTACTTCCTTGTTTTGCACTTATATGCAGCCATCGTATACTGACACCTAGTGGTCTGGATGTAGCCTGCAAAAACAAACATATTTAGCCTTTGACCCCATTGCATTCATCTTCATTCATTATGAGCCAAGCATTCAAAAACATGGCAGTTGATAAGATGAAGAGAGTATTACACATCTGGTCATGTGATCACAATATGGCCGCCACATTACTTGTTCCATCTAAAATGAGTACTGAATTTCGAACTGCGTTTCACTAATCCGAGGGTGTCAGAGCAAAGTGATACATTTATGCTAAAAATAGCACAAAATGGCTGCACAAATAATGTGACCTGCTCAATGTAAAATAAAACAGCTTTCATTAGGCTACAAAATTGAGTTGAATCGTATGAGCATTTATTCATTTAGCAAGAATATTCTTGATTATAATGAATTAAAAAAGGCAGGTTGCATAAAATTGTTAAACCACAGAATTGCATCTACCTCCTGCATTCATGTTTAAAAAGTGTCCAGTTAAATCATGCATACATGCATGTTTCATCAATGACAGTGTGAGCTTTATGGGAAGTCTTGCCTAAGGCTTTCTAAATCAGGCAGTTTGAAGATCCAATTAATTATCACTTTGCAATAACAGCTCCCCTTCACACGCTGCAAAAAATGTGCGGCAGCACATTGCACCTCTGCATCGCACCAGTTATTTTTAACTTCAAAAAGCTCTGCCATGGAAAGCTATTGCACTTTTAATCAAAACCCGTGGTTCATTTTAAACACATTTCATCTGCTTATCAGCATGAGAAAGCAAAAAGTCTGTTAAAGGTGTTAGTGAAGTACTTATTAATAACTGTGTCTTTGCAAATGCAAAGTTGCACCGAGGTGTCAGAGCACAGTGATACATTTCAGATGGGAAAGCACTGGAGGGAAATAAAGGCTGGGCTTTTATATGATTCTGTCTTCTTTATGGAATGTGTTTTAATAGTAGTTTTGGCCATGAACACTGTTCTCAGAGACCCTTTAGCTATGACTATAATTATTACAATTAAAAATATATAGCTTTTTCTTTTGAATTGTAATAATTATAGTCACACACAGAGAGCTATGGAAAAGAATTAAGAGACCACTTGAAAATTCTTAGTTTGTCTGGATTTAATGTGGGTTTGAGTAAAATTTTTATATTTGTTTTATTCCATTTAAGTCTGATGACATTTCTTCCAAATTATAAATGTAATTTTATTTTATTTTGATTGATTGATTGATTGATTGATTTGTTGTGACTAAAAATCAGAGTCATTCCAAAATGTTTTGTTTATTAACTAATCTGAATAAAATTTTATTGTGCTGTCTAAAAATTAATATAAACATGCCTTTTTTTGTTATTTTGACCAACTGTCTTTTTTTTTGTAATCTCTATGACCTCATTTCAAATTAAGAAACACCATCATTCGTTTACAGAAAGAAAGAAAAAATAATAAGTTTTAAACCACTATCCAAATAAAAAATATGCAGAGAAACAGAATTTTCAATTTAAAAATGGTCTCTTTTTTACATATCTACAGTATATAGCTATTATTAAATAAATAAATAAATCAAAGCCAATTTGTGCAGGATTATTAAAAATGTAAAGCATATAGTTAAAAAAGCATCTAATTTTTCAGTTACACCTGCATCGTTTGTGTTTGTAGTGTTGAAATCATCATTTTATAGTCAATGAAATTTTGCTTTCCTCATTAAAACTGTTGTCCTATTGAAATCATATTAACATTATGTACATCCCGTGGAAATATTATTGAAATTTTATTAAAATGCAATTTTAATGTTGGCCACATTTATGTACATTGTACATATAAAAGTAAATGGTGGGAATAATTTTATGACAATCAACATTATGCCACAAATGTTGTCAACTTGTTGTGAACCCAGAAAATATAAATTTAAAGAAACCGTATGTAAGAAATGGCCAAAACTGGTACTGCACTCACTTTCAAAAAATTTGCAACATTGGCGTCTGTTTTCAAGTTCTTCTCCGCTTTTAACCAACGTTCAAACGCTTCTCCAATGCAAACCCTTGTGTTATTTCGCACTTTGTCACGCCGTATTTCGGATTCATAGCGATGCTTTTAGGTTTCGTACTCGAAATGTTAGACATATTTTTAGTAGCTGCTGCAGCCGTGTCACTTAATGAAGATCAGGCAACCTGGATGCCGAAACACTACTGACTTCGTGATTGGCAGATAGACGCTTCAGGGTGGCGCTTCAGGCCAAAACAAAACATGACAACATGTCGTCCTGCTGCTGACCAACTTTATTATTAATATATATCAATTCTATGACCAGCACCTGTATATATATAAAGGCATCTGTGTGGTTGGATACTCGATCACAACAGACCTCCTTCACTTGTTAACTGCTTCTGGTTTCCTCTGAAAGTCTTTCCTCTGTCCCTTGTTACACCCCCAGCTAGTGATTAACTGTAGCGGTCAGCCTGGGTGAACTCGACAGAACTGCTTAAAACTTAATGATGAGGAATGGGGCTCTGAGTTTTTCTTTCCCTGAAGACCTGAATCTCACCTCATAAGCCAAGCCGAATATATATGGCAGTTTCATGGAGCTGCAAGCAGTGACCTGCATCCGTGCTGTAAACAAGTAACTAAAACTATTAGAGACTGATTAATTAAACTCACCCTGGCTGTCACATTTTTAATAACGTGTTTGCCAGGATAGTCCAGAGAGATTCCTGGCCATGTGACCTTAGGGCGCTAATGCAGAGTAATGTTGAAAGACTAGCCGACAGGCAAGAAACCATGAACCCTGTGCGATCACGAGTCACTTGGCTGGCGACCTTGCTTTTCCAGGCCATTTCTCTTTTAGCAGACCTTACACTGTAAAATGGGACAGATCAGTCTGAATTCTCAGGCTTACTTATGGTCTTAAACCTAAAGTTTTAGAAATCTGTGGAAAAACTGAAGCCTGCCTTTGAGATATAGGTTACATAAAAAGCTTTTCATTAAAGCCCCGTTCAGTCACATTTGAATTTAGATGTCTCCCATTTCAGGGTTTGCTACTGTGAGAAGCTTGTGGCACTTAAAGAGACTGCTTTTAATTTTTGTAAGAGTCTTTTTGTTAACCGTTAAAGGGTTAGTTCACCCCAAAAAAGAAAATTCAGTCATTAATTACCCACCCTCACGTCGTTCTGAACCCATAAGACCTTTGTTCATCTTCAAAACGCAAATTAAGATATTTTGGATGAAATCGGAGAGATATCTGACCCTCCATAGACTGCAACACAACTGAAATGATCCTAGATCCAGAAACGTAGTAAAAACATCAGCAAAACAGTCCGTGTGACATCAGTGGATCAACTTCAGTTTTGTGAGTTTATGAGAATTTTAATAAAAAATAGCAAAAATAGCATGATTTCCTCAACCATTCTCTTTCTTGACTTACGTCTTCCGGCATTTTAAAGAGTATCACAACGCATACACACACTTTAAAGCATTTGACGTACGCAAGCATTGTGATACGCTCTAAAATACTGGAAGACGTCACTCAGGGGAGAAGAAAAGTATGTTAAATTATGTTATTTTTGTTTTCTTTGTGCAAAAAAAAGTATTCTCATGAAGTCACAACACTAAATTTGAGCCACTGATGTCACATGGACAGTTTAACCGATGTATTTAGTTTATCATTTTGGGATAAACTAACCTTTAAAAGAGCAGCTAAGCTACAAATACTCATTAGAACAATCAGTTTTAAAGAAAGCAACAATTTTAAATGCTGACTTGCTACATTTAAAATACTTATGTTTTTATGTGTTTACTAAAATAGAACTACATTTATGGACAAGGTACTTTTTTATTTAAGGTCAGTATTCAAAGCATCCAGAACATCTTGCTACAATCTTAGCAGAGCCTTGTGATATTTACACTTATATGTTCAGAATCGTTTCATTTCAGTACTAAGAAATGAAGGCATGAAAGAGAAGATAAATTCACTGCTATGTATGAATCTCTAATAGTGTCCCGTGGATTTTTTAAAGGGCCAGTGTAAAGCACACACACACACACACTAAAGCTATAGAACTAATATCTCCAGCTCTGATAAGTCGTGGACATGGCAGGCTGCATGCTGAGTGTGATACGTCTTGGGGGCAAGTCGGGATCAAACACCTTGGAATTCAATGTCGAGAACAAGGAGACCTCGCCACACACATACACACAACGCTCACGCAGCCACAAGCATGCCAATTCACTGTAGTACAAACAGGACAGACTGATATAAACCACACCTAGAAACATATGCATGGCATTCGACAACAGAATATCAACACAAGCCGAATACTAAAAAACATAATTTCGTCAAACACTTGTGCTTGTGAAGTAAAGTGAAGTGTTTGTGTTGTATTATTGTGCAATATTTAAAGTAAATGTCCTAATATATAAATAGCATACAATGCATGAAATGAGCATGCATAAAGTGTGTGTTAAGTGTCTTAACTTTGGGGTATTTGTTAATTATAATCACATTAAGTTCCAATAATATAATGCAAGGTTTGGAGAACAGATGGCTATATCAATTAATAAAATGTTTTTTTTTTGTTATGCTGTATAGGTATGCAACTGCTATTATATTTATAATATAATAAAATAATTACATTTTAGAGAATTGATTATATTGCATTACCTACAATTCCTTATAATAAGCAGTTTGGAGAATGAATTGATGAATAAATTAATGCTATAATATAATTTAATATATAATAATACATTTCAGGTGTTATATTATATTATTATAATTTTTTATATTTATAATATTATTATTATATAATTATATTCCTCCTTATTTTGCAGGAATGCCTGGATAACAAACAAGCCTCACAAAATTAAGATGTGTAGTCATGGCCCGAGACAGCTGCTGACCTATTACCTCATTACACTTATTATGCAGATCTATTCACCTGACACTAAGCAGACTGCAAGGACAACCTTCCATTTGCATAAACGCAAAAAATAAAAAAAAACAAATAAACAACTGACCTATCCCTCACAATGTCACGATTTTGCTAAAGCAGACACAATTCTGACTTTTTAAAAGGACAGTGACAAATGGATAAAAGCATTAAATGTCAATTGATAATAAAGTTGCAGTGCTTAAGCACACTCAGCTTAGCATGTAGCAAAACATCTCTAATGACTTTTGAAAAATATGACAGAATGAGTGATAAAACAGCTCTGTTCCAAAACCCTGTGAGCTGATTTGATGTCTACAGCCAACACAGATAACTAACTACTGAGGCAGCATCCTAACTGCTATGGATTTGGTACACTACCTAGTGAGCAATTGTAAATATCATATCTTATAGTTGTTGTTTTTTCCAAAAGATATATACAGTGTACACTTATTAAAGCAACTCCCCACTTTTTCTCATTTTCTAACTCCTCGAGTTAAACAGTTGAGTTTTACCATTATGAATCCATTCAGCCGATCTCCGGGGCTGGCGATAGCACTTTTAGCTTAGCTTAGCATAGATTATTGAATCTGATTAGACCTTAGCATCTCACTCAAAAATGGCCAAAGGGTTTCAATATTTTTCCTATTTAAAACTCTTCTGTAGTTACATCGTGTACTAAGACCGATGGAAAATGAAAAGTTATGGCTAGGAACTATACTCATTTTCAGGTGCTTAAGCAGCGCCTGAAAGTAGTCCCCAGCATTTTCAGTTGCTGCGTGATATCACTGCGCCTGCTTCAGCCACAGGACAACAGTTCCTTGATCATTACGCCAAAATCAGAGTGCAGTTTCTAGTAAAATCAACATCTTTTCATTTTCTCTTGGTCTTAGTACATGATGAAACTAAAGAAGAGTCAAGTTTTAAAGAGGAAAAAATATTGAAACTCCTGTAATTTTTGAGTGAGAGATGATAACGGTCTAATCAGATTGACCGTAAAACTCTGTTTAACTCTTGGGTAATTGGAAAATTAGCCTATTTTTAGTTTTTTTTTTTAAAGTGGCATGTTCCTTTGAAAACATAAAGGACAACCTGAAAAGGCTGTCTGTGAAAGAAGCTTGTTTTGAATAAGCAGACTGTGAGCATGTTAGCTAACGTAGTTTAATGCGACAAATATCTCCTCCGCTGGTATCATATTAGTTCTTCCTTGTGCGTATGACTTGAATATGAAGCATGCAGGACTGTTCACTTCCTCCTAAAGGAGGATGTCTGTCGTGATCACTGTTTACCTCGGCTGCAAGGACAAAAAGCATCAGGAGGGATGAGACGCATAAAACGTTCTTTAAAATTGAATTTCAGCCCTTATTTGTGTTTGGCTAATCCCTCATTCATATACTATTCTCCATAAGCAAACACTTCAGATAATTCACTTCCCATCAGGATGTATTACGCACTGAGAGGCAGTAAGGTCTCTCCGAATCAAACCAGACACGGCAGGAGAGGAGAGACTCTTGCTGTATATTACACAGAACTGAGGATCAGCTCTAGTGCTGCTGGATTGTTTGGGGAGTTACTTAACTACATTCCAGTATATCTTAGATCAAGCCATCTGTGTCTCTGATGGAAGTGGATAGGGAAGAAATATATTGCACCCTACTCTGTCTCCCAAAGGTTGCTCTGTCATATCTCAGGAGACTTAATGGAGCTGCAGGCAATGTTTTTCTTTTTTTTTTTTTTGCTTTTTCATACGTTTCATACAGCTTCAAACTTCTTATAAGATATAAAAATAAACACAAACAAGATTAATGTGGAACTCGAAGCCCAAAAAAGTAGGTTTTAAAAGAATGTGGGGGAAAAAATTATTTTGAAACATCTTTAAGTGTTGATAAAACACAAATGAGCAAGAATATTGATGATGATGATTATTATTATAATTATTAAATTAATTATTTAAATATTTTATTCGTATCGTAATTTTATATATTTTGATACAGTAATTTAACCTACAATAGCTTTTATTATATGATATAAATATATATATATATATATATATATGTCTACACACATAATATAACAATACAATGTGGTGTGGTACACACATTCACACTTATACATATCTATCTATCTATCTATCTATCTATCTATCTATCTATCTATCTATCTATATTTCTACTGATTCTGGAAAAACACAATTATAATAATTATTATTTATTATTTAAATATTGATTTAATTATTTAAATATACTTTCATATGCATACAATACCTTTTTATGATTCTAATATTTTTTATGCTGAAATATCACATCTAATGGAGTGTAAGATTCTGTTAACTAAAGTTTTTCATTCAGTTGTTTCTGAACATTTCTTCCCAGATAAAAATAATTAATTCAATCAATTATTGCTGTCCACACAAAAACTAAACGATTCAACAGAAAAGTTAACCTAAGATGTAACCTTATATACATTTTAGTGTATTACTGTACTGACCAGCACCTCTATTGACAATTTTAGAAAAAAAATAAAAAAAATGCAAAAGCAGGAATATTGGACCTGGCTGCAGTGGCTTATCTGAAAATGGCAGTACTTGCAAGAATGTGGGAGCTCAATCGACTGCATCCACTTGTGGGATCCTTTTCATGCATATGGATGCTCAAGCGCAGGATTCTGCGAGTGATCGATTGGAGCGTGTGAGTGTTGCTGGAGGATGGGTCAGGGGTGATGATTCACATGCCCTCGTCACAGAGGGTGAGTTTTATTCAACTGCTGTCATATGTTTCGGTGTGCTTGACCGGTTAGAAGCGAGAGATCTTATTAACGGGGCCTCAGGGGACAAATAAAAAGAGATCGCTGTAATTAATTTGGCATCTTAATCCAGATATTCCACTGAAGGAGTTCGACACGTTACAAACGCAGGCTACTTAACAGTACTATCAGATTTGTATAACAGCATAGCATAAAAGACATTTAGGATTATTTAAGATAACAAATGAGAGATGTGAATTCAAGGAGCAGTTCAGCCAAAAATAAAAAAAATAGCTGAAAATGTACTCCCTCTCAGGCCGTTCACTGGTTGCTCATTGGTGAGTGATATAATGCTACATTTATCTAAATCTGTTTACATAAAGAAAAAAAACCTCACATACATTTTGCATGGCCTGAGGGTTAATCCAAGCACATAAGGTTATAATTCAAGCACATTTACCTTTGTTTGGGTGAACTATTCCTTTAACTGCAGCACTCAAAAAACTGCATAATAACCATAAGTGATGAATTCATGACTTAAAGATGCCAGTTCATACCTTTCCTGTCAACGGCCGAAATGAAAGCTGAAAGACAGCCAGAATGGACACATTTAAAACCCATCACAGTCCTTGAGAGCCGAATGTCCCAGTAGACAAACTCCCATGCGGAGTTCATTTCATTTGTATCTGCTGCTGGTTTCGATTCTAATAACTACGGCCGCACCAAAATGACAGGTTCCTCTTAAAAGACTAATGACCCATTATCAGTACTAAATCACAAGTGCCCTTGTTAAATAATAGACAGCAGCAATAAAGAAGCAGAAGCCTCCTGGACAGCCAATATTTCAAAAAATAATGGCTGTATTAAAAAAAGGTTTCCCTAAACACTTTCCCGCAACAATCCAGATTGTAAATAAAATGGTTGCAAGTCAAAAAAAAAAAGAAAATCTGAAGCAAGTCTAAAAGATTCACTAAACAGTCAGTTATCTACTTGAATCAGAGTCATGATTTAACAATTGACTCACTCCAAACTTGATGACACACAATGAGTCATTTTTCAATTATGTCTGATTGAAATGAATCAGAAATCATTGAATCAGTTATTAAAGTTACGCATTAAGTCATTATGACTTTGACTTCTTACTGTTGCTTATGCGATAATGTTTAAATAAAAATAAAAATACATATACAAATGATAATACGTATTGTATAAGATCCTACTTTTTATGTTGAACTGATTACATAGGCCTGTATATACACAAATGAAACACTGAAAGGATTCTTGTTCAAATCACTGAGGCAAAAATAACTTTGGGGGATCACTTTGGGACAATAAGGGATGATTCACAGTGTGATTCATTCTCTAATGAACGGTTTAGTTGTTTAGACATCATGTTGAAGTCTTTTCAATACTGCCCGACGGGAACAATATTGGTTTGTTCGAGCTGTGAGACTTATAAAGTCACTTCCGACAAATGATTCAGTGAATGATTTAGTATGAACACAACAATAAAAGCTAGATCTACTTCAATCAAATCTACATATTCATACTAGTGCATACTACGCTTGATTATATGCAAGTAAACAATCTAAAAAAAGACCAATTAGCAGAAGCCTTTACTGTTTTATTGACACTCTTATTGCTGTTTCCTAAATATTTAATGTTCCTTTGTTTGCAGCATTACATTATGTGGCGCTAATTCAAAGGTAGCTAATTTCCTTGTGTATCATTCATGAGGTTACAGGCACATACACTGAAAAAACATAGACGTTTCACTAAAAGGTGTGAAAAGGATGCAGTTTATTATATTAAAACACCTCCTATTTTAATGTGCAGAAAGATCTACAAAAAAGTCATTTAAAGGTTAAATAAAGTAACAATTTATTTGTTTTTGTGTCATTAAAATACACTGACATTAGTTCTAAAATTATTTAACCTTTTATTAGTGAAAATTTTTTAAATTTTTATATTGAATAAAATATAAAATAGTGATTGAATAGTAATTTTAAAAAATGCAAAACAAAAACTCAGAATTAAAGAAAAAAACTTGATATAAAATATAAAAAACAATATAAAAAACAAGATAGCGAAATATAAACTTGTTTGCACTTCTATCTCACAGATTCGTGAAATGTATTTATACAATTGCTAGAAAGGCAGACTTTTTGTGATACAGTTAGTTACCTTAAATATATATATATATATATATATATATATATATATATATATATATAGATA
>JAUMHP010000084.1:9934108-9947979 GCA_032361065.1 Enteromius trimaculatus
GCTTTTCTCTTTATATATATATATATATATATTTATTTATATTTTTTAATTGTGGAAACAGCCTTCCATAATTAGCTGTTCATATGCATTTGAAAAGTTCTTTTAGGTTTGTTCTGAAATTTGGGTTTTGAAGGATGCTGCAGTATTTATGTTATCTGGCATTCTTTACCATTATACTGTACCACTTAACATCGGCGATCCAGACTCTTTGCAATAAGATCATCTTTGCAAGCCTATAATTTACAACAGTTTATAATGCTTGTCTCCATCATCTGATGAATAACTGATGCTGTGATCTTCTAAATCTAAATTAAGTTGTGATTACCACCTGGTCTCTGCACACAGCATCTCTAGGACATTAATTGCACCAAATAGCAATGAGTTTTGAATACAGCGCAATCTATTATGAGTCTAATAAGATGGAAGTTGCTGAGCTGAAATATCACAGCGTTTAGTGAATTCGCCCCTCAGCATTCTTCCTGTCCTACCATTATATTCATGGGAACTTGATGCAACCAGTGTGAAAACTCTATGGGATAATTTCCTAGATGTTCGCAACAGTTTGCAAACCCCAAATTTGCTAAGATATTACTTTCAAAGTGGCTTTTTTCTCTGCGGAGGTTTATAACTGCTGTTGATTAACCCAATTACTGTGGAGTAATCAGCAATTTGATGATGTGGATGTTTCCAGCACACTGCAGAATCTTACATAAGTGCAGTTTGGTGCTCGGAGCAGAGGCCTAAAACACCCATAGTCTGCAGTTTAGCGAATCTACAAGCTGAAGACAGAACTGCATAAACCCTACAACAGCAACTTCAAGAATAGCACACAAAACACACATATAACCTTGTTTTTTGTACTCCTCCAGGTGCAAAACATGGTATCGTCCATAGCTGTTAAGCACTACAGCACTTTCAGACAACTTAATTATTTCTGTTCTTAATGACATGGTTTTTTATCAGCTTTATTAACTATTCTTTCAGTAATTTTGAGGAAAAAATCTATCGAAGAAATCTTTGGTATCTGCATTACCAAATGATAGAATAATTATGATAATTTATATATATATATACACACAAGTTGTTTTTAGATTGAATTTTTAGAGGCAGCAAAAATACAATTCAATAACAGAATGACTCATAAAATTTGCGAGATAAGAAAACATTGTTGCGCTGTATGTTATGGATTCAACAGATCATAATAATCCTTTGTTTAGGAAATGGAATATCCAATGTATGAATATTTCTGATTGGATTATGTCTGCGCAAATCATTCATGATCCAGCCTCTCCTACAGAAGCAGTGAGTATAATGTCTTTTAATGAATCTTTGCAAATCACCTTTCCTAACAATGTGCTAATTAGCAAGTTTCACTATGAATACGGCTAAAAAAAGGTCATCTGAGAGCGCCTCGGAAAAAAGGGGCGGGGTCACTGGAGCTCGTGAAGATTTAAAGGGGAAGTACACAGAACAGAGTGATTTCTAAAGAGCTGTTTTTGACAGGGTAACAAGAGCGTTTTTTACACTATCTTTGAGAAATTTTAGAACAAACTATATTACATTTCCATTAAGACCCTAAAGGAACCTTATTAGCTTGTGGAAAATTGGCTTTGTATGACTCCTTTAATATATATATATATCGAAATACACTTATGTGTTGCATTTTTCTGATTTACGTAAAAGAAATAGATTTTGGACAATAAATTGGATTGCAATGGTTGCTCTGTTTATTTTTGATTCAATAAAAAAGGTACACGTTCGTACATTTCTGCTTACTAAACAAACAACACTGATTGTAATATGTTTTTACACTAAAAACTGAATCATTCTTTTGGGAATCAGACCACTCTGCACTGATTCATCCGTAACTTTAAAGTGAATTATGAGCATTTCAGAACAACATGTTTTACGCAACAGATTAAGTTCCGATGTTACAGTGTATAATACATATTTTCGTTCAATGGTTTACACTGTAGATTCAGTTGAGATGTTACTGAGTGAATTCTGAGTATTTTATAACAATATGCTTTGCGCCTGTTTCCAAACAAGATTTTTTGGTTACTAATTGTACCAACTTGCTGGTGGCAGCAGAAAAACATGCACAGTCCCAAACATTTCACGACATCAGCATACTAGGCAAAACATCAATTTAATAAAATGTTTCTTGTTTGATTGCAAAAAAATCCTAATGCATGGCTACGTTTGAAAAGGGCATCAATGAAAAACATTCTACTGTATCTTAAAATAAATCTCAACTGCTGCTGCCGTTGCTCGCTTACAGTATGACAGTTTCCACCATCCAAATACTGCACATTCAAGAAACACGCAGCCCTCTCTTTGTGCTAAAACATATGCCCTCAGGTGGACTGACTCCACTCATATCTCTTCACTGAGTCAATACAGGGTGACAGTCACACCAGTGCACTGACCACATTTCATCTCAGTAAAAAGAGAGTTGGCGTAGGAGGCTGGCATGAAAACACAGATGTTTTTTTCACAGCCTCGGCTACAGGAAAGAATGAATATCATCCCTCCCCCGTTTCTCTGACTGTGCTATGGCTGTGTATTGATTAAGACTGCAATGTGACGCTTCACCTAATCTAATGCCATAATAGGGACCTGAAGGTGGCAATCATACCCTGAATGCCAAACAAATCAAGTCAATTTACACACATGCACATCCACATTCATACTTCATTTATGGTTCATTCTACAAACTAACCTTTTCGTTTTTAAAGTAACGTATTGACAAGATTTTCGTTTCTTTTCTTTTTTTTAATCAAATCAAATTTACCACTCACTGAAATTGCACTTTCAGCTCATTTATTTTGAGAAAAAGCAATTATTTTATTGCATTATGCATTCAGATCCTTCAAGTATAAAGCACTTCTTTCAGGTACTTTATTAGTAAATTGCATACATGTATATTTGCATTCATTCATCATTCAAACCAATCAAAAAATAACATGTATTTACAGGTTTTAAATTTATTCTTGAGACAATTTCCTAACTCAAATTGTACTTTCAGCTAATTTATTCTAAAGCAATTATTTAATTGCATTATTTATTTATTCAGATCATTCAAGTATGCAATTACTTCAGGGCAACTTATTAGTAAAATCATTATTCCCTAAATTGAAAAATACACACATTACACACACATTACTCATTCTACAAACTGATCACTTGAACAACACGATTTAAATGTTTCCTGAGACAAATCAAATTCATTTCTAACTGAAATTGCACTTCAGTTAATTTACTCTCCGAGAAAGTAATCTTATTTATTAATTTATAGCATTATTTGTTTATTCAGATCATTCTTGTGTGAAGCAATTGCTTAAAGGCACCTTATTAGTAAAGCCATTAATTCCTCAAATCAAAACAAACAAAAATCTAATAACATGAAAAAGAATAAAACATTAAAACAAACGAAATTAGATTTTATCTATGCACTTGCAAAAACAGACAAGACACTACAAAAGCGGGCAGCTTCTGGGTGATTAAATCACAAAACTGGTAAACAAAGAAAGCAAACAAGTGAATCCAAACAGCATCCCACATCTCAAAATCCAATAAAGGCATCAAACGTCTTCACTTAAAGCAATTTGTTCTTTTTCTATTAAACACACGCCCCCAACATCACCTCTGTCTGTTCTGCTCTAAACTCAAGTGCATAGCGGTCAGAGCACTTCAAGTCTTTCATCTACATTACAAGCTTAATGAGTGAGGCAGGCATTACCTTTGCCCTGGCGCAGTCTGCAGCTCGTGACCAATAAAGTCATTATCTGAACCGGATTGTGACGTCTCCTTTATTCTTCCCCTTCATGAAAAATGCATGAATATGTTTCACACTTCTTAACATTTACCTGAATGGGATAAAGTGCTGTATTAATGAGCTCAATTGCTGTTTGGAACGTTGTTTGAGTGTAAGGCACACATAATCCATCTTAACATCAACTATTTTATAATGTGTAATGACTTTGTGATATGAAGCACTGCAGAAGCCCATAAGGTGTATGTCTATTTAAAATGTAAGAATGTTTCTTATCCTTTCTTCTACCTTAGCAAATTGTTTGCAATATTGTGATCAAAGAAGGTCCCTAATCTGTTTTTAATAGTATAAACCACAGTTCTGTCATTATTTCAACTCTTGGAACGTTTAGCATGGTAGCATACATTACAATGATAATGTTTTCGACTTGCCACTGCCAAACATTCCTCAACATGCTGCTGTGAGCGTTCAAGAAATACTGCACAGATCAATACAGGTGGAGCTGGGGGAGGTAGAGGGTTTCTGACGTAAGCCGAGTATTTTTGAATGTTCAGCAGTGCCATGTGAGTAATGATGTCATTATATCGGATTGAGTTACCTATTGGACTGCACCATCTAGAGTTTCATCACAGAGCTTTGTGTTTCACACATAAATCAATTTCATACTAAGTAACTTTCTGTTCATTTGACCAATGAGTGACCAACTTGAGACTTGAAAGGAATTTAATAGATTGCTATTAAAATTGTTGTTGATTTTGACTGTGAAGACTATATGATAACTATGATTAATCGCATCCACAATGAAAGTTTTTGTTTACATAATATATGTATGTGTACTGTGTATATTCATATTGTATATATATATATATATATATATATATAAAAGCACACACATAAAGTATATAAAAATACACCATACACATATATTGTGCTACTAGCTTTATTAGTAAAAGTATGTTTTCTGTTGTTGTTGTTTTACCATACTAACAACTATTTGTTTAACCACACTTTCACTACAAGTACCATGGTAAGTCTATAGTTAGTGTAGATCAAGGTTTAACTATAGCAACCTATTTCGGTTTTATTTGTAATAAAACCATGGTTTTCTTAAGGGTGAAAGAAGTTAGCTAGTCCCGCTTACTAGGGGATGTTAGCATTTCAACATAAAGCAACATTAGAAAACATTACCAATAGCATTTAGTGACACTTCACTAATATAGTAAAACCTATTAGCGTTTTGTTTATGCTAACTATGCTAGCAGCAGCAAAAGATAATTGGGTTCCACTAAATGAACTTCATCTACACTACATTCTGACAGAATGTCTTTAAAAAGTCAATGAGTAATCTACATGATACATCTACTTTAGTTTTTCTTACTAAGCTAATTGCTAGCCTTGGGCTACATTAAATCCAGGGCAGAAACAAACTCAGTGACTGACTTCCCCAATCCCATCCTGTTTTGAGACTTCCAGACACATATCACTTTCAAATGACCAGTCTCTGCAGATCAATGAGAGGAAGGAGCAGAGGAAAGAGAAAAGACGCTACGACTGAATTTCAGGCTAAGCAATCCAAGCACATATTTTCTATGTTGTCTAAAATTTCAAAAAACAGCGAAAGGAATCGAGCATCTACTGCCTCAGCTTAAATTGATCTGTGAACACTTGTGACTGCACAAAGAAACAAACGGGGGAAGAAAAATACACAATCAATATCTGATTTAAATGACAAGGTGACGAAACAAAGCAGTATCCAGTCAACAAGCTCAGTAGAGTCAAACTGCTGAAGCCAGACAACTCACTTCTCCTGAAGTCCATGCTGAGCTTCAGCGCTGGCGATTACACAACAAAATAGATCTTTTTTACCTCTCCAACCATTTCTATGGCTCTCTTCTCATAATCTCTGCTGCAGATGAAGTAATGCTGTGTCTGATCTCTTTTGCAGTTGAAAAGGTGAATGCTTTCTTCGGATAAACACGACACCCATTATTTGATCCAATTACAAGCCAGCTATATTTAGTATCTGTAACAGACACTCAATTATTAATGAGACATGAAACGTAAGATAACCCAGTGGCAGTATTTTTGAAACTCAAAAGGAGAAAATCTTTGCACAGCATAAACACCAGATAGCAGCAAATTAATCAGTTCAGCAAAATCCGGCACAATATTTCATACAGGGATTCAACACTATTGAAGATGCTTCTGAAAAGTCTGACAAATTTCTTTTCATTTAGAATCATTAGCGGTTCCTGTTTAGTGCTCTAGAGACCCAGGTGATTATTGATTAGCCCTCAAAACAGATTCAATTACAGGCTACTATATCCACTAGAAGTCAGCACAGTGCTGCCAAAAACTGTGTGCAAGTGAATTCCTTCTGGAAGCGCATTTGAATCACTCCAAGAGATTAAAGAAACGACCATTCCTTATTTTACTTTTATAGCAGTGGGTCGTGGAAAACAGGGCATAAACGATGCTAAATGCAAATTGTAAAACGTAACTAGCCATATAATCATGCATAGTTAAAGAGAAGTAAATGTGCTTATGAACCATTAAAAAAAGCGAAGACGTTTCACAGATATTAAAATTCTGGTCAATACAATAAGCTGCTTGTTATTTTCAGTTGCCAACAAATGACAGATATTAAACAAGCTAAAAACCAATTAACCAGCTGATGGTTTATAAAAACAACAAATTTATTTGGTGCTAATTGATCTCTCACTTGTTTAAGCCAAATAAAGCAGAGGCCGGCATAAGAGGCTGCATGACACGCCATCAACCTTAAAAATCATGTCTAAAGCCATGCAAAACTACACTAGTGTTTCCACAACACTTTACATTTTAAATGTCTTCTTTGTCTAATACCCATTTCAGGTTTTGGAGTCTCTACTAATATGCTGATCCAACCCAGTCTCATAAAATTACGTACCTCTGTGCATTTTTTGTGCAACAAACTTTTTACGTACCTTACTACACGTTTTGCCGCAGTTTCAAAGAGAAATGTCCACTAAGTGGCGCTAAAGCAATACATCAACCCTGACATGTTTTTATTACGTTGATATAGGTACATATTTCTGTGTTTTTATTTTGTTTAATATCCTAGGATTGTACCTAAAAGTTAATGCTCTATCTTGCTGGAAATACGCCCTCCACCGAATCCAACCCTAAACCTACCCGATTAACAAATGCAAAACTATATGTAAAGGGATTTGTTGATGCAACCTTGTAATTTTAAATATCCTTTTACACAGATTTGAACTGTTTTGTTGATCCGTAGTTACACAGGATTCAAACCGAAGCTCCTCGCCTCTCAAGTACATCTCTGTACTCCGCGAGCTACCGAACAAAGCTACTGTGTATATACACCCATACATATGAAGCTGGATATGTGTGATGATCTGCTTTCAAAATATCCCAGCATATTAATATTGTTTTGAAATCATAACATAATATTCTTCAAGTAAATGTGTAAAAAGTGCATTTTATTAATCAAAACTTACTTGTGAAAAGGAATAAAAGAAGTTTTACTGCCTCTAGTGTTAATTTCTTTTGGAAACTGCAGTGATATGTATTAGTGGGTACATATTTCGTGTCTTGCTAAAAAGTGTATGTTTATGCCATTAAACCAGGTAGGGCTGATCACAAAAATCAGGTATGTCTAATTTAAATATGCAGTGTTTGGGAATCCAGGAATGTGATTGGCATCTACTGGCCTGGACTACATTAAATATGGATTGCATCTGGTTCTGTGGGTCCTGAAGCAAAGCCGAAATGACCTTAAAGAGGCATAGATTGTGCATCCAAACAAACGTCAAGACTAAAATGCCAGATGCCAACATATCAGGTTGCATGACATGCCCTTAACCTTAAAAAAACATGACCAAAGCTATGCAAAGTTTCATTACTTATGGATTACATGTGGTTCTGTTGATCCTGCATCAAACTAATAGTGTAACATTACCTTAAACAGGCGCAGGATGTTGGCCACCATGATGGAGACGGAGCTTGCAGCTGCACCTATCACACCAATAATCT
Source organism: Enteromius trimaculatus (assembly GCA_032361065.1). Taxonomy (NCBI): domain Eukaryota; kingdom Metazoa; phylum Chordata; class Actinopteri; order Cypriniformes; family Cyprinidae; genus Enteromius; species Enteromius trimaculatus. The sequence continues at coordinate 9,941,919 of JAUMHP010000084.1, forward strand.
TGTCCGGTTTGGCAAAAATGGGCTGCTCGCCACTGGCGCATCGCACATCAGTAGAATCGCGCTCAATGAGCGCCTGCACAAAAGTAAGCGACTGCTCCAGGGCGTAGGTGTCGCGTGAGCAGGTGTCCAAAATACGCGCCCCCAGGGTCACGTTGGGCAGCAGGTCAGGGTCTTTGTTGATGAGGTCAATGGCGAAGAGCATGGCCTCTAACCGATGAATACCCTTCTCCTTCTTCAGTTCTCCACAAGGGGCGCCACGCTCCCCCCTAGCATGCACTGGGAATAGACCTCCCAGGATGATATCACCGTCCAGTCGTATAGAGTGGGCATACTCGGGAGCAGGGGGCGTCAGTGGATCCGTACGCTGGCTGACAGATCCGGTCATCCCCGTCAGCAGAAGAAGACAGCCATACCATTCAAAGGCACTCACCATTGCGGCATAAGTTAGATCCAGATGCACAAGCAGCAGTAGGGACGCAGTTACAAAGGTGGGAAGCCAGCAGGGACGGAGCACAATAACCGAAAGGGGTCATCAGTGCCCCTCACTGGAGTGTACCGGATAACGCAATCCACCAACAAGGAGACCATCGGATTTGTTTGGAAGTTTTTGGGTGGCAAAAACATAAATGAGATGATGGAATAGGAGGCAATCACATAGTTGCTAGCTCCTCGATTACAGAGGTCACAGACCATTAGAACCCTGTGTGAGAGGGAAGAGCAGAGGAATATGCCTTCATCAGCAAAGATTGGGCACATTATTTATCAGAACACACATATGCACTGCACAGCAGGGAGGCTCTAAGTGTGAAAAATGGAGAGCGATCAGTGCATTTGTGTATTCGCTAAACACATCTGATCTGACAATCGACTTTTAAAACGTGCATGTGTTTATGCATAAATATGCATGTATAATTAGCCTGTCTAACACTTTAGTTTGGAATGTCTTTATACAACAAGTGAGCCGATGTGCTTTGCAAATGCTGCCTGGAATCGATCCCAGTGAAGAGAAGTGGAGAGTCAAAAGAAATGCAGAATAAGTTTATGATTCCTCCACTGATTCCTTGAAGTCTAATAAAAATCTTAAAGGGACAGTTCATTTGCTGACTCTTGATGTCATTCCGAATGCATTTATTTCTTGCAGAGACCACTAATGGAGATGGCTGGAGACTGTCAGTCTCGGTCAAACTTGGATGTCACATTCAATGCATCTTTTTTCTATGTGACTGAAAGGGTCTCTTTTTGTGCTCGACAGAAGAAGAAGAAAAAGGTTTGAAATTACATTTAGGTGAGTAAATGATGACACGGTTTGCATTATCTGCAAACTGGCCCTTTAAGCAGGTACAGTGTAAAGTATAGGCAATGCATTCAACTCCATCAAATACCATCTTAATTACTAGCTCTTACAATTACGGACAAAACTATGAAACCCGTTTAAATGCCATCACAGCAGTGGTCAGGAATGAAGAAATAGCTTTGCACAAACTGTTGTTTTCAACTAATTAAATAAAATAAACCTAACTTTTAAACATTTAACTGGGAGAAAAAGGATAGTCCCATGTCTAATTATTGTTATTGATTAAATGCATTCACACCAGCCTCAGCACGAAACAGTTCGGCAGATCTAAGTTGCACCCAAATAGCATGGCAACAATTAAACAAACAGAAAACACCATATTATAGACTAGCGCAACTCACTCTATTGCTTTTGCGAATATAAAGATATCACATTTTGCATGCATTCGTACCTGCAGGTGCCTGAGCTGTGCTCGTGCGCTGAACGCCGCTGCTGCTTTGATGCTGCTGGGAGGGACAGCGCGCGCAAGGCGAGCGCATCATTTCTCGCGCAAATACTCCCACTCCGTTATGATTGGTCTGACAATTTGGACGCTTTCTTCGCCCCGAGCCGCATCATGACAAACTGGAATCAATCAACTGCGAACGACGCATGTCGACATGGAAGTACTGAAAAAAACATAATAGTTAATTATATGCACGCTTCTTAAAGACTATGCATTTAAATAAATATGATTTGTTCTCTATAATGAATAGGAAAGGTGCGTGCAAAGTAATGTGATTGGAGTAATGCGTTGGAAGAAATATGTGTTACTTTTCAGACGGATTAATGCAAAACAGCTTATAGGTTCATTGTGTCTTGGCTTGAAGAGACCAAACGGAACAGTCACTGCTGTGAATTATCCCATTGCGCCATCTAATGTGAACATTGTGGACTTGCACTGATTCCTGCAGACTAAAATATCACTGTGACAGAAAAACTGATAGCATAATACAATAAACATGTAAGAATGAATAATGAAATAATGCTAAAATAAAAGACAAACCAGCGTGAAGCGTAAAATAAAACAGGCGTTACATGAAAAACTTCTAAAATTACGTTGCACGTCGTAATTATGTCGTAAAATTACAGACCCATAACTACAACATTACTAAAACTAAAATGGCATCAATATAAAAATCTAAGCTAAATCATAAAAATGCATTAATGTAGCAGTCACAATTCACAAGATTTAACGGGGAATTTAACACGAAATTGTTTTGTTAAGATATTGTTCAATATTTTGTATAAACTAGACTGGTTAGTGCACCATTTTACAGTGACATATGTACATAAGTGCTTCATTACTACAAATATTCTAGTTATCTGCATGCTAATAAGCAACTGGTTAAGAGGCCCTAAAATAAAGTGTAACTAATAAACCTACCCCTGAAGATAAAGCATGCCATGAAAATGCTCTGCATAGTAAAAATGACTCGCATATACACAGAAAGTGGGTTTTGACAGCAATAAAGGGCAATAATTCTTCTCAAGTAGCCTGTAGGCCTGTGCAAAGTTCATACATGTATTTTATTCATAAACATTTGGTTGTTTTGTTTTCATATTCCCAGGGTATATTTGGCCATATTGTGCCTCCTTACTTCCGATTTCCCGCCCATATGCCAATAAAAGTATATAAAGATCGCTTCCATGTTTATATGACACCGGATGTTGAATTCTGTTTAACGCTCTATTCATCTCATGTCAATAAAGTGTTTGATATTCGTGGTCTCGTCCGAGTTTCTTCTTTTATGAGTCTCACACGAGCCAAGGTGATTTCTCCTGTAATTCAGTCATGGGTATTTAAAGGTGACCAGCTGTCAAATCTGCAGGTCACTTATTCAAGTTTTACATCATTTCTATCCTAATAATTCCTTTATGTCAGGTTAATAAACTGTAATGAAGCTTACATAACATTTAAGATCATGTTAATGGATTTATATGTATGTGTGCGTACAGCCAGAGAGACAGAGACAGATGGCACAGAATGTGTTTATTATCTTTATTTGAAAAAAAAAAAAAAAAAAAATCCTAATGCAAGCAAGGATATACCAGGATTTTGCAAATAAAAAGGAGTGCGCACCTTCAGGATGGATCTAGGTTTTGGCGGTTAGATAAAGCCCTATTGTACACATAAACAAAGGGTTTAATCAAGGCTTTCTGCATGCACCCCAACTAAAAGAAACTGTACTTGCAATTTACTCGCGCAAAAGCTTCGTTATAACTATTTATACTTGAAAGCAACGATGAGAGCCATCTACTAAAACTTAAAAATGATTTTCTCATTAGCTTTAGTTATTAGTAGGCTACCAAACTAAAATACAGTAGTACTCTATATTTCATTTTAGTCACAGCTGCAACCTTTCGTTAAAGACATACACAAAGTATAAGCAGTTTAAAAAACAAACCAAAACAAAGAAAAATCTGGGCTCTCATTTAAGACATCCTGAGCAGCTTAATATGTAGGCTTCGACTTAAAGGGTAGAAGAGAGTACATTTCTAACATTTCTATCAAATTAGCAGCATTTCAATCCATAGTTGATTAGAGAGGTGATCACATGGCAGGAAATATGAAGCAGAGTTACATTAATTTATCTACTTATGAATATTTAACCTTAGATAGACATGCTGTACATTTACAGAGCGGCCTTCTATGTCTGTCCATCGTCCATTTATGAAACATTCTTTGTGTATTTTTAAACTGTCGGAGAGAATACAAAAAAATAGTGGTATAATCCGTTTACAAATTAATCATTTTGAGAGCTGTTTTACTTTGTCAATCAGTCAAAATCAATCTCCTTGTAGAGGGTGGATACCAATTCTTTTACATCAGCACCCTCCAGTGTAAAAAGCTGGAACAACATTTTTGGTGCACTTCTGGGGGGGTTTTCGACTCCTTAATGCAAAGGTTATCCTCTGTTTTCTACCCACAAGTCTGTCCATATCCCTTCCTCTTCTTTCGCATGGAGATAAAGCCATCCATGGAATCCAGTGCAAATGTGCTACGTGTTCAGAGAAAAACAGTCTAGATGGGGAGAAACAAAGAAAACGTGAGAATCAAAAACTTGCTGTAGTCAATAACAGGAATGGGTTACAGGAAAAAGTGTGTGTGCTTTCTATAAGTGCACTTTTAAGATGTCAATAGGATAGTTTAGCAATAAATAAATCTTCTGACATCATGCTCAAAACCTGTATGACTCTTAGATGCTTAATTGCGATTAATCACTTTCAAAATAAAAGTTTACATAATATGCTGTGTATATTTATTATGTGTATATAAATACACTACAGTATATTTTGAAAATATTTACATGCATCTACAAGTATATTATTATCTACGACAAAAAAAATAAATAAATAAATAAATACATCCTTTACAAAGATTACAGGATTGTAATAACAAGACTTGTAGGTGAACTGTCACTTTAAGAAAATGGGTGTTTAGAAAATCATCATTATTCTGTGGGAAAAACCACTGGAGGCTGCCAGGGGTTTAAAAGGTCAGGCCAAAATGTGTAAAAGTTCACCGCATCTACATATCTATTACAGAAAGGAGCAATGGGGAATCCCTCTCAGATCCTATCTGCACCCATGAATTTAAATTAGACAGTAATTCCTATTACAGTGACCTTAGAGACTTTTGTCTGAGCATGTGATGAGGAAAATAAGTACAGCGGCAACACTGGCTTGGATAACAAAATAATAACAGAAACAAAGTGTGCCCAATTTGGATCCCTGGAAACCACTTAAAAGTTTACGAAATGAAACGCAACCAAATCTCCACGTTTTATGAAGAAAAATGTCATGCAAAAATGCCACAATGCCTGGGTGATTCCGGGCGGTTGCTTACTGGCCCAACTTGGTCTTCATACTTTGGTTTAAAGCAGACTTCCTCAAATGCGGTCATGTGGACACCAGCAGTGGAGTTTAGCTCCAACACTAATCAATGAAACCTGAGCAAGCTAATAAAGTCTTTAGAGTTACTAGACAATTACAGTAGGTGACACTCTGCACGGCAATGGATCTGAATAAGTTTTAATGCAAACCTCCAATGATAAGATACGAGAAGCGGTAATAGAGATGCGCTCTTAAGAAAGCACCTTTAATAAAGACAAACACTCTGCAGTCTTGGAAACAAAATCTTGTGAAACGGCCGAATGTTTGATTCTGTGGAGCATCTCATCCATTATAGTCTGGAGGAATGCTGCAAGCATATTAAGGCATGAAAGCTCACGTCAGTTTGAAACCTTGCATCCAGTTGTAAGGAAGAGTACCTTCGTAGACATAGTCTAAGAAAGTCTTTCATCTTATTTCACAGTCCAAGATCACTATTTTTGGAACACTAAGGGTGCTTTCACATCTGTGGTTCGGTTCATTTGGTCCGGACCAAGGGCAACAAATGATACACTGTAGCATTTTTCTGACGTTTTGGGTACTTTTCACACCACACTGATTGCTCAGGTCTGAACCAGTTGAAACGAACCAAAATGCAGTCATGTGACAACATCTACATCACTCGTTGGCCAGATGTTACACTAAATGTATTTCGTAAACTGCTTTTTAATTGGTCAAAATTAACGTTCGGGAAAATTCCAATGGAACTCCCGGAAGTAAACTAAGCGAGGAGACAACAAGCCGGTAGACAACATGGCGCTATTTAGTATGGAGGGACGACTGCGCTGGCTGATTGTATCGCTGGTCATCGTATACTATATAGTTTGTATACAT
>JAUMHP010000084.1:9984763-9995729 GCA_032361065.1 Enteromius trimaculatus
ATTGATGTTGAATTGATTCACGTAAAAGAAACCGGTGAAGAAGCATCGCGTGTCAGTGTTTTATTAATTATATCCTCCTTTACAGGAGTACTACATACGCTTCGTTACAGATGTCATACGGCAATGTTTAATTTGAATGGACGCATCATGCGTTGCTATAATAAATAATTGGTCGCGGTAGAATTTGAAAATCTTCAAATTCAACTTTTCAGCCAATAAGATTGCCTTATGCAAATACCCTGCTGCAGATGTGGCTGTGTGACTGAGCTGGCACTTGAAAAGTTAAAATACCAAAACACTGCGGTAATGAATAATATCTGGAACAAAATGTATAAACGTAATAACACAATAGAGCTCTCACTCAAAAAATAACATAGGGACACCACTGTCTAGACATTAAATGAAAATGTCATACGAAACCCCTCCTTTTCAAAACACAAGAAACGAGTCACGGCCACAAACAATAACTCATTTTGTCTGGAAAAAGGGTAATGTAACGTTAAGCTGTTGTTTTTATTTTTGTTTTTACAGTTTTCATGTGTTCAGGTTAGAGTGTTGACAATAAGGCACTACATGTGACGCTTAAGGACATTTCTGTGGTTTAAAAACAACCACTAGAGTATTTTGTTGGATTTTGTGTTTTCTGGCAAAACCTGAAACAGTAGACTTTATTCAGTCAAGATTCGGGAGGGTCGTCTTTTCAAGAATGTGTCTAAACTTAACTAAACAATACAAATAATTACATGAATAATATTTAAAGAGAAATGTCTTAATAACCAGTAATAGCTCACTCGCTCCGATTATAAACGTTTTCCAAATAAAAATATAAACTATAAACTAAAAATATAATCTTGCTCCAAATGGTGCTTGAGATTATGTAAACTTTTTTGTTTTGTTTTTTTCTAATTATTGTTACCAGTGCCACCAGTGAGCCATTAAATTCAAGTGTCTTCCAAGCATGCTAGGTGTGTTTGTGAATTCAAATAACAGAGATTTCAAGTGCTATAAAAATAGAGTTTTATTAGTTTTGCTTAGGAAAATACATAAGCAATGCACTAAAATAAATATAAATTATAACATTTAATAACTAAAGGCTTAAAAGTCACATATTGGGAGCTGTAGGTGAACATAATTTAGAAAGTGCATAAAAATATTAATAATAGATTATTACATAAAGCAAAAAAGTGTCCCATGTATAATATGATAAATAATTAAATTTTGCACTGACATGAAGCAGACTACAAAGCAGCTGGTTCACAGCTGTGACTATTATGTCATGTCTCTCTCTCTCTCTCCCTCTCAATAATTAATGTTATAGCATGAAATAAGAAGTTAGAGACAGACCATTATAGGCAATACTTTCATGCTATCAATGCTTTTAACACAAAGCTTTTCTTTCTTTAAACAAAATGCAGAATCCAAAAGCAATAAACTCCACTGCCCAACACACCCAGTGTTTTTCAGATTTCCTGTACATTTGTATGGTAACGACAACACTCTAAAACATTTTTCTTTCAGTTTGGAGGAAACATGCTTAGAAATAACAAAAATAATAACAGACGTTAACAAGTGCAAACATGAGTGCCAGACATAAACATTAATAATCAGACAAACACTGCATTAATTACTGTAAAACGTGACCATTGTGCCCATGCACACATCTAGAATAGTACGTCTAGTGTGCCCCAGATTACATCACATACGGTATGAGACCAGCTACTGTCCTTGAATGCAGTTCCAATCCACTTAAAATACATTAAGCCATTTAGTGCACAGATCGAAGCATTTTAGGTGCAAGTGCGTAAGTGATTTTATACATCAATCCGATAAACAAGCTCAAGCCTATTTATATTTGAAAAATTGCTTGGCTCTCCAGTTTTTGGTTTCTAGAACACCATTGTTTTCACCAGGGAGGAACTGCTGAACATGAACATGCTCATGAAGCTCAGCTCTGACTCAGAACGGTGCTGTCCACCTGAGCAGCTTTAGGACAAATGCCTGGTTCATCTTATATCTGTAGTAAAATATGTAAAGAGATGGATAGACGAAACAAAGCAGACATTACAAGCCTGTTTCGAATGTACTGATTGGAGTGTTTCTGAAGCTCAGGTGATTAGGTTATGATCTGGATGAGCTCAGGTCTGTAACATTATATATCAGTTTCTGGGAAGGCATGTGCATCCCTGCCAGTACTCGTTTAATATACAACAATGATGAGCCGTGGTTGACTGATTTTCATCAGGCCAAAGATGACACAGACAGAAAAGAGAACAGAGTCTTGTACAAACAGAGTGAACTACGCTAGTCCAGTTTTCTGCTAGCAACCCTGAATCAGGGTGGAAAGACCTTAAAGCCACCCTCCCAAAGCACAGAGGCTTATCAACATATTGCTAAATACATGGAAGAGTTTTATTGTAAACTCCATTATATAACATCCCACACCCAACATTTCTTCACACAACCATTAACACATCCTGCAACCCCCCTCAGTGAGGATCCTGTTTGTCTTCTTCAGCTCTGCTTTCAACACCATCATCCGAACACTCTTCTAGACTAAACTAACCCAGCAGTCTGTGGATCACCAGCTTTCTGACAGATAGACAACAGCAGCAACTCAACAGATGGCCATAGGGGTGTGACGAGACACTTATCTCATGAGACGAGACGAGACACTGGGTTCACGAGAACCGGACAAGATAAAATAAATCCTGAATTATAAATTATATTGGGAAAAATAGCATTTTATTCAACAAAAACATTCCAAAAATGTAGGTGCGTTTTGTAATCAACTTTTAAACTATTTTTTAAGTCTGCCTACACTGGACGTGATAAAGCGACCATTGAAAACCATTTGGAATTTGTGTCAGCACGTCATAAACAACGTGGCAGCAGTTTTCTGCCTGAGATTTGCTGCGCTGCAAGATACCAGTATCACGAGGATATCGCCAAGTTCTCGTGTGACCAGTCACACCCATAATAACCAGCATGTAATTGTAACCTGTCTGCTAGGATGGTAGCTTTCTTCTGCTTCACTGGTTACTTCCCTATAAACTTCATTTAATAAGACCAACCAATGGTACTCGGCAACGTGACTGATCATTTTAATCAGCTTACAGGTCATCAGGAAAGCTTGCGGGTGGAACCGCTGACTTTTATATAACAACCTTGACCTTAAAGTGAGTGCAGATAGAAGACAGCAGTGACTAATGCGGCCATTAACCAGCCCTGGGTTCTCAGCTTAAACGCACCATTAAAAGCAGATCTTGGGATTTCATTGAAGAGGTTGTATTCTCTCACAGTTTTGGTGTAATCAAGTTCATGAGATGTACATTTGTAATCGCCATACATGCCATTCGTCATGGCTGGAATGAGGAGGAGACATTCAGATTGGGTCTGCTGGCATGGGATGCTCTTTTCATTATGTATCCATTTGTAAGTGGCATGATTGGAATCGACAGGACAAGAAAGATAGAAGGGAACACCAGTGTGCAAATAGTGTTGAATCATTAATGGTTGTGCTGGTGTTGGTTTCAATTCTCTTGTGAATCTTCTCCCTTAAAAGACATTTGTTAAAGAGAGACAGATTAGGAAGACAGGTTTGTCTATTTTCTTAAAGATTTGGCTAAAAATTGGATTAATGTCTTACCTGAGTTTTGGTGACATACTTTAGTGAGTCCATTAGCAATGTTTTGTATTCCTCCTCTAAAACAGTCCAAACAGAAAAAAAAATACAATACTCAGAAACACAGCATTTAAAAGCCACATTATGTAAAAATAATATTTTTTACAAACTAAAATACATAAAACTCTACCTAGTTTGTGATGTGCAGCCTTTTTCAGTCCAAGCGCAGTATGGATCACGGGAAAGGACACATTCCTCACAGGAAGCATTGTAGTCTTGACATCTCTGCAGGTCTAACACAGAAATCTGTCCAGGATATCCTACAAACAGCTTCCTCTGCAGACAAAATTGACAGTGTTTGAACACGCAACAAAAAACAGACACTTTCTGAAATGTCAAAAGGCTGCTTGACTACCTTCAAAGAGTCGAGATTCATCGAATGTACGGGTGCTGAACCTTTGCACAGATGCGTTTCAGAGATGATGAATGCTTTGGAGTCATCTTCCAGGATCTTAAGAATCACCCCATTGTCTAAGTAGACATTGAATGGCTGAGTAAGACGTAAGAGTCCTAACGAGAGCATTTGCAATACAATACTAAGTGCAAATAATGGAAAACACTTTTAACTCTTAAAGCACTATGATTCATTAATGTTTTATATTTTTAGCCAATCAGCAAGTGTATTACACCCAGCATTTAGAAATCTGTTCAGAATTTTACAGTGCCCCTATTATGCTTGTTCAAACATGATCGTTCATGCAGCGTGTCATGTAGCTTTATGTGAACATAAACTATCTGCAAAGTTGTGACGCCGACAGTGCACGATAAATAAAGTTATTGTCTATCAAAAAAAAAAGAGTCGGCTCACATTCGCCTAAATGAGGTGTCAGCAATTCAAATCTTTTTCTGTTACGGATCCACGTCACTAAGTAACATACTTGCATAATGTCCGCCCACGTTCTACGTTGCAACAACTTGCCCCGCCCCCAAACACTACAATTTCCACAGGGATAATGGATCATGTCAAGAAGATGATGTAACCTGTGAGAGTACATTTTTTTATATGCCCTTCTGAAAGATGAATCTACAAAGAATAAGTGGTTAACATTCATTTTATCAACAACACCTCAGCAGTACAGTCTCTTGTTGAGTTCGCGTCATTTTACTGACTGCTTTTCAAATCTTGGAGTACTATGTGATATTCACCAAACGCTTGGTCTTAAAAGAAGGATCAGAGCCCAGTTTATTTGAACCGGCTTGCTCCTCTGAACTTCTACCTGTAGGTATGATTAATAATTGATGATTGTATTTTCTAGAGATCATTCAAAAGACCAATCATAAAGGACTGCGCCATCTGACCAATCACAGCAGTCAGTCAGTGAGGGCTCACGGAAAGGCGGGGTTTAGACAGACTGATTCTTCGAACTGCTTTACAGTCGTTTACGAATCATTTAGAAACGGGGTAAAATTAAATCTATTTTTGGAGAAAACTAAAGTGTTTTTTGACCTTGGATACATGTAAACCTGTTTAAGGAGACTCATAAAGCAACATTAGCAACCTTTAAAATGGCATAATAAGGGCACTTTAAAGTTGTGTAGTGTATCCCAGCATATAGTAAAATAAAGCCTATAGTGTATCTCACTCTAAAGCGAGTTCTCAATGTCTTGCCATAAAATTCTACATTTTTCTCTGAAAGTATAATGCTTCAGTTTGTTTCAAAACTTAAAACTTCCTCAGAAGCCTGAAATACTTTTTTGGTTTCTGGTCCAGTCTTTTTTTGGACTTGGTTTCTGGTTTCTGGCTCTGCATATCCTTACATTGCTACGAAAGTTCATACTTTTCAGCATAAGTTGCCAAAACAGCGGCAATTGAGTAGCTTGCAGACGAAGGGTCAGAAAAAATAGGAAAATGGTTCAAAATTAATTACGTTTTTTCCTATTTTACTAATGTAACAAGCAGACTTTTAGAAATGAGAAATGAGATACCATTAGAAAACTAAGTTCTCAATATCTTAGCATAAAAGTATTCATTTTTCTCTGAAAGTATAATGTTCCAAAACAAAACTTCCTCCGAAGTCCAAAAAGACTGTGGTTTCTGGTTTCTGGCTCCGCATATAAACTAATGTAATAGGCAGACTTCAGTGAGAAACAAAAACAGAACAAAACAAGGGAAGGGTTGCTTTTATCAGGAGTATTGTTATTGTCTCTGATAGGAAGGAAGTCAGAAGGCAAACATCTACATGTAGACTTCTAAGCTATTACATTGCACATAAGTATACCTGTTGCAAGCAGAAGCACGTTGTGCATGTTGTCACCCGAAGCTCGGACGCGGTCCACGGCTATCTTGGTGAAGTTCTTATTACTTGTGAAGAAAGGTGATTCTTTTTCAATGGGATAAATCCAGTTCTTCATCTCTGGATGCTCTTTAATGAATTGAAGGGTGGAAATTGGAATGGAATTGCTTTGTTTGACACACTGTAAAAGAGGGAATTATATCTGTTGTATTATTTCAGGCAGTATTGTTTGAGGTCACAAGTTTCAAAACAACACAAGTGAGGTCACAACCATCCTATTGTTATGAAGGACATGGCAAAAATAACTGCTCATATCCTCAACTATAAGAGGAGATTTAAAATAGCTATTGTTCGGAAACAATAACCTTGGTTCAGCAACAATGGCTTTAATAAAAGACCTCTTTGGGTCAAGAGTAAAATGACTGAGGAAGTAGTTGGGCATAAACAATATACAAAAATAAAACACGGAAAAAATGGATTGAATGTAATTCTGAACTGAATAGGCTTCAGCTGAATCAGATGTTTTTTTATAGAGTAATTCTCAATCATAATTAATTAGCAGTTATCTAGTCTATCAGTTTTATTTATATTAAATGTATTATTTTAACATTTATTGTTATTTATTTATTTAAATTAAGAATTTATTAATTTATTTAATTTTTTAGCATTAAGCTTTTCTTTGAACTTCACAACAGACCTCAGTTTGATGCAGAACACAGTTATTTCAAAAATGGTCCCACAGCGCTTACTCAACGCTAGGGATTTATGAAAAATCTGGAAATGAAGCATGGTATATTATTAGTCACAATCAGTGGGAAATCTTTTGTGGTGTTCAGTGAATGTTGTAATGGAGCGTAGTATAGGCGTAAACCAGAAAAAGGCCAAGCAAAGAAAACAGCGACATTTTGTTCTGCCAAAACACACTGAATATTTGAAAAAAACAAGATCTTTATTTGGATTATTCTGTGCATGTTTTTGCTCACAGTTCCTGGTCTTGCGAATCCTGGCGGAGGGGTTGTCTCAGCACCTTTGAAGGAGGATTTCTCAAAAACATCATCAAGCTCTGCCAACGAGTAAATGCACACAGCTGTAGAGTTCCTATAACAACATTCAAACATAATGGAGAGATAATGTATTTAATTTCTGACTAAAACATGAACAAACTTTCAAGTGCAAATGTTTATGCTGGTCCTTTGCCATAAACCAGCATCAAAACATGATTAACCTAACCATACCTTTTTTAGCAGGTGTTGTCAAGCTAACTGTTCCAATATGGCGGATGTGCCAATTTATTTAAAGCGGTCGAATGTGTTATCTATACATATCTACGGTTAACATGATGAAAAAATTGCTACCATGATGGATCATGTTAGCATGTTTTAGCACGATTAACATGTTCACTGTTTTTAGCCTGATAAGAATGTTGTTAGCACATTGCTAACATGTTTTAAGATTTTGCTAGCCTGATCAGAAGGGCAGAGTGATGCATAAAGTCTTTCCAGGTATGTTTTTTTCTTCAATTTGGAGACGTTGGCACAGTTGTTCTTCGTCTCAGTCTGTTCTGTTACTTAATTTAGTTTCAGACAGAAACGACATGTTGGTCAAAGAACCGGCTTTACTGGCGAGATGCGCATAATATATCGAGCGATGTATCTATCGCCCAGCCCCAAAGATTAGCATGTAACTAGAATGATTACCATGTTTTAAGGTGCTAAAAGCTGCTAACACGATTTAGCATGTTTTAACATGATTAACATGTTGTTAGCATGTTTCTAACATGGTTACTGTGTTTTAGGATGTTGATAACATGTTTTAGCATGATCTAGCATACCGTCAGCATTAGCATTAAGTAACACATAATAAACCTAATTATTTCCTTTTCAAAAGTCTGAAGATAATGCAGTGTTTACCAGCTGCTGGAGAAAAGCGCATACACTCGTGAATCCCTCCAGTTGTCAGCATGCTGGATGAAAACGTCCTGTAGGCGGTTAAAGTACAGCGACTCTCTAGGAATCCCGCACACAAGCCGTGCCTTCAGAAACGAGGTCCAGATGTTCTGGAGCAACTGTTTGGGACCACCCTCATCGACCTGAGAAAGATTGATGTTTTTACAGATGGGCAGTGTTCTGCCAGCGCCAGCAGGTTGATGTTCATCCACAAACTTTTTATAGTTTTACAACCCACCTATTTTTTCAGCAACTTCTGTGACTTAAGATTTGTTTCTAGACTATGACCTCTTTTCTCTAGTCATGCTTTCTGCTGTAGATGCTTTCACCTAAACTAGCTGATAACAGCGATGCTGTTATCTGTCAGCTAGTTTTTTCATAACTGCGATAACTTCTTATTGAGTGGGACGCCAGGAATTTGAACCTCTACGTGAGTCCTCACATTTCCACCTCCTGAATAATTTATGGTAACCAATCCGTGACCAGCTCATGACTCATACATCCAAAGATGATAAAATCAATGTCAAAGGTCGGTTTTCCACAACAATAGTTCTCTCAGATTTGGTGGGTTTGTGTAGGAAGCCTCGCATCTTTCATATGTAAATGAGGAACATACCTTACACACTCTGGCCACTCTAGATATCCAAGGGTCAGCTTCTGGACTCGTGTCTGAGTTTTTCTCACGGAATAAGATGTATATCTTCTCATTCAAGGAGTCATTCTTGCGCTGGGCCAAAAAACTGGAAATGAAAGTGGGTTCTGTGGGGGAGTATGAATAAATAATGGATTAATATCATATTCATTCCACATTTTTATTCATATCAACTGACCCTCAACTTTATTTTCAAACGAGAAGCAGCTTATTTACAAAAGAAACAAGGACTAGGCATTATTTTGATAGCTGCAGATGGGAGAGGCAAAATGCTTATAGGTCAGCAACTGAGCAACTTGCTTACTCATCCCACTCTGTCCACAAACCTAATTTACAGGCTCTAAAGTGCATACTAAAGTGAGTTTACTAACTACAGCGTTAGAGGTAAGATGTTAATTAAGCAGAGCAAGATCTGGGTGATAATTCAGCCAAAATATTTGTTTCAAACCTGCATGAGCTTTTTTCTTCTGTTGAACACAAAATTAGTTATCTTGAAGAATGCTGGTATCCATACAGTTTCTGACAGCCGCTGACTTCCATATATATATATATATATATATATATATTTGTATTTGTATTCTTATATTCAGCAGAAGAAAGAAACAGGTTTGGAAAAGCTTTATGATGACCAAATTTTTATGATGGATGGATGCACTTTATCAGACTTCAAAATCCCAACAGCCATTATGAAGCATAAAGAAGAGCCAGGACATTTTTTAATGTAACCATGACTGTATTTGTCTGAAAGAAGAAAGTAAGATAGACCTAAAATGACTTGAGGAGGGGTAACTGATCCTTGGGGATATTTGGAGATGTTCTCAATTAGAAAAAAAAAACTATTTATACATATAATAAGCATTCATATATATATAGTTATTCAACCAACCTGAGACCCACTGATCATACATCCATACGCTGGTTCGTTTTCCAGCTTTTCTGCGAAACTGCAGCAGGGTTCCATCATTGTACAAAGGAGCTGCCGCATAGAGATCTCCGTCTGTATATAACCATACATATAAAGCCCTGGTGTTAAGACTAAATAAGCAACTTATAAATAAGCTCACTCACTAAGCAGATCAAAACATTAAGCTGCTTGGTCCTCTCATACCTGCCACCAGCGACAAGGAGTTTTGTGAACTTGTATGAGGTGAGATTCCCGTACCGTCTACAATCTCTGTAGAACGATTGCTTTCTCTGGGAAACTTCAGGAAAGAGACATTAGAGATCAGAAATCAGATCTGTCAGCAAATGCAAGGACCGTAACATCATTAGTCTAAGCATTTATAAAAAATTTTTTTTTGCTGTGTTTTCATTTGTTTTGAGAAAAGGCTAATTTCTGTGAATTTTCTCCGGTGTTTTGTATTAATACAAGAATTTCGTATTAGCATATTCTGCTCTGTTTGATTCTGATTTTGCATGGGCACATTAATTTGCAAACTGTATGCAGTACACTGCCCTCCAACAATTTGGAAACACCCCGGCAAGGTGTGGTTTTGGGTGATTTTTAGCATAAATCTTCATCATTTTTGGTGCAGATATTGCACATTAAAGTAACTTGACATTATCATTGAAGACCAACAATAATAACTTTCATTTTGATTACATAATAATGGCAATATGTCAAAGCTGAGCTACTATGGGAGGAACTGGGCCGTGATGTCTGCAAGAAGTGTCCAACCAGTGTGAATCATCTTTGGGCAATCCTTCAGGAGGCTTGGAGTAATATATCAAGTCCATGTTGGAATAAACTCACAGATGCCCATATTATGAGCTGTAATAGCTGCTAATGGTGGATATTTTAATGAAGTATTTTCTATGTATAAACTGTTTATGTAATGCAATATGTTTTCATAGTTTGTGTTATCCCGTATCAGTGCAAATTATCACAAATTTAAAAGCCAATATTGATTCATGTCAATATTGTCCAAAACTCCACTTTTCTAGTGTGTTTCCAAACTTTGGAGGGTAGTGTATATTAGAAAATCATTGTGAGCAATAAAACATGACATATGCATTCATGCCATTCAAAATTATACAAGCAAGTTAAAACTCAAATAGAGAACACTTTTTTTTCTCAACATTATTTTACTAAAAAAAAATTAACCACAAAGCAACACTTTGCAGAAGCTCTGGGTTTCTAAATATGTAGCCCATAACAAATTTGTTGCTCTGTATATCTCTTACCAGTTTCCAGCACTGTGGCTGTTCTCTGTTCGTCCCACATACAAACGTATAGTCTTCAAATCTCTCAATTACTGTCACTGCATTATCACAGGAGCCCTGTACAGATGGAGCAATATATCAGTAAAACTGTCAAACTACAAAACTCAATTCGTTTTTCTCCTTTCTTTTTTTTTTGGTTTAACAAAATTATAAAACTCACCTCACCACATCTTGGATCCAGAGTAAAGTTCTAAAATAATAATAATAAAATAAAAATAAATTATATATA
>JAUMHP010000084.1:9996213-10009306 GCA_032361065.1 Enteromius trimaculatus
TAAACAAATCAAACATGATCTTGGTCAAAAAATCTACTGAACATAATCTGAAAATTGATGTATAAGTGTATAAGTATTTTAAATTCAAGAGAATAAACTATGCATACACAAAGTACCTGTGTATAAAGCAACCATGGGGACTATTTTTTTCACTAATCAGTCACACAATTAACATTTAAATTATTTATTGCAACCATGGCAACAGACTGGACTTGTTTGTTTGTGGAAATAAATCTTTCATGAACACTTAAACAGGTCTTTTTCTTTGCAGGCAGATTAAATATAAACAGCTGTCTATCTACAGCTGACTGCAGTTACTGAAATCTATCCACGGTGTATAATTTAATGTAGGCTAGACTACGGTACTAATTAAAACCACTGCCAAAAGTCTGAATTCTAAATGTAACGTAGTTATTAAGAATATCCCTTTGGTCAATGCTGAGTTGCTTCTCCAACTTATGATACTCAACTGTGCTTTATATTCCCACTTTATTTTTTAAATTAAATTATTTGATATAAATGTATTTTTTTTTAGATGTACAAGTTTTATGAATAAATAACTTCAACACAAATGTCAAAATTCTACAGTAATATAAATACATTGTAATATAAATGTCACATATCGTTTACATAACCAGTTCTAATTTAATAATTACCTCCACAATCTGACGACCATCTACATCAAAATGTAGAACATGATTTATTCCTCCTACAATCAAAATCTTTGATCCTTCCTCGTGGAACAAGACCGTATGACTATAATTTCTGTTGTATAAGAGAGAAGCAAAATCTGGGGGGATAAAAATGGATAAAAATATTATGTTTAGATATTGTCTCGTTTGATACAGTCTACTGTATAGGTGCAGTTGAGTGCAAATGACTAGCGTAAAATAGCCTGATTAGAGAGGAAAGAGTTTATCTTACCTTGTTTTAGAGTTAATCTGGGATTATAAGAGCAAAACACGCAATGAAAGCATGCTCCATAGACAAGCACAAAATACGCCAAATTCCTCTTGATGTGGACAGAGAAATATTGCCGTTTTAGGATCATGGCCCTTGGCAATATAGCAGCTCAAAATAACACCACCACATCTCATCTCCTCCGGTGAAACAGTTAGTGCCGATTCCTGTCGGGTACAGCGAATCTCCTGCCGTAGGGGGGCGGGGTGGGGCTTAAATTTATTTGGGTTTCTGCTAATTTTGGTGTGGCAGGAAACGAGAAGGTGGATATTCTGGCTAAACAAACTTTAAGACTAAAGCAGATAGATTCCATTAAGTAACGCAGAAGCTGAAGTGTTCATTAGGAAGTATGCACAATCAGTATAGCAAATGCACTGGGATGGCATTGAAACAGGAAGATACTTATATAATATTCAACAACAAGTTGGTGCTGGGAGAAGGGAGAGCAGGAACCGAAATGAAGAGAATATTATAACCCGTCTGAGAATAGATCACACATGACTGAATAATACACTATTTAAAATTGGCAAGCATCCAACTGGAGAATGTAATCACTGTAATCAACAAGAGACAGCTGAACATGTAATACTTCACTGCAGGAAATTAAATAACAATGAAAGACGTCATCTTCTTCAGTCACTAATTAATGTTGGACACAAAGACATTTCCATAACAGGTATACTAAAGGAAAAAGCAATATATGACACCATTATTAAATTTATTAAAGAGACAAAATTAAGTAAAAGAATTTAGACAGTTTTGTTTATTTGAATTTTATTTAATTGTTTATTTATTTAGAATTCTCCCTTAACAATACGCATGTATTCTGTCTACACTCCAGTCCAGTCGGTGGCGGTAATGCACCTACAAGTTGGTTTGCCAACCGCCAATAAACACCAAAGAAGAAGAAGAAGAAGATCATCAGCTGACTGACTGAATACATGTCAAAATGGTATTACTTATCCTATTTCTTATTGAACGACAGCTCTATTTATTCTCGTTTCATATTTTAAACAATAACAGTTATATGTTCGCTGAGACTAGTGGATAGTTTTATTATCATTATTATTTTAGTGCATTGCGAACGCTAACGTTAATCAAGGCTATGCAAACGACGTAACGTAAACATGCTTTCTTTTATTTCAGAGGTTCCGATTTTGTGGAGATCTGGACTGTCCAGACTGGGTCCTTGCAGAAATCAGCACCTTAGCTAGAATAGTAAATCTAACCTTAATAGACGTAATGTTTTTCGTCTTTATTGCCTTAATATAACACATGTTCTTCATTGCTGTTCTTTACAGTCGAGCGTCAAGATGAAGCTTCTGTGTGTGCAAGTCATTAAAGATCTGCTTGATGAAGGCATCGATGTAAGACAGCACTGGAGACAACAGTCATGTTAGAATGCATACTAAATACATGCATGACTCTAACTACTATATAATTATCTGTTTTCAGTATGACAAAGTTTCAAAACTAACCTCAGATGCAAAGTTTGGTAAGTCAAAAACCTTTTTTTGTGATCGCAGCAATAGTAAAGTGAAATAAAATTAAAAGTTAGGTGTTCTTAATATAATTCTGGCCAGTACTGATTGCTTAGGGGTTTTATTTAGCCTTTATTGGCTGATATATATATAATGCAATATTTATTATAAGGCCTATAACATTTTAGCAGAGCATATGTCCTGCTTTAAATAATAGTAGGAAAAGTATATACTACAAAAGTAAATAAATATTTGACAAAAAATGGTATCCTTTGGAAACATTTGAAGGTTTTTTTTTTTTATCAAATATGATTTTGAAATATTGTATATTATTGCTATTTTTCTTCCCAGAAAGTGGAGATATTAAAGCCAGTATAGCAGTGCTGAGTTTCATTCTTTCCAGCGCTGCCAAGCACGACGTGGACAGTGAGTCTCTCTCCAGTGAACTACAACAGCTAGGCCTGCCTAAAGGTAGGGATATTTGCTTCATCAACTTTATAGCTTATAGCTTAATTTATAATTAAAACACAACATTTACATGTCCATTTATAGAGCACACCACTGGCTTGTGCAAATCATATGAGGATAAACACATTGCTCTACAGGAAAATCTGAGGGAGAGCAGCCTACGCTGTGAGTATTACCAAAAAATAGAAGAAAAATAGAAATACAGATCAGATCTCGTAATATCCTGATGCATGTACATGTGTCAGTGGGTCGTCTGGAAGCAGTGAACTGGCGGGTCGATTACACTCTGAGCTCCAGCGAACTGAAGCAAGTGAATGAACCCACAGTCCAGCTCAGACTTCAGGCTCAGGACCCCGAGACAGACTCCACACAGACCACCACCGTCTCCATCACTGCAGACAAGTTCAGAGTACTGCTAACAGGTGACCGATCGCATAGCATAAATTATTGATTATTGCATCAGATTTGGAGAAATATAGCATTACATCACTTGCTCACCAATGGATGTTCTGCAGTGAATGGGTGCCGTCAGAACAAGAGCCTGATAAAAAACATTACAATAATCAATTATTAATTAACACGACTGTAGTCCATCATTGTGAAAAGCTGCTTGTTTGGATGGAAATGCAATTTATGCAATTCAAATGCATCATTAATTTATACTTAACCGTATTTAAGTGTTTGCTGTATTGTGCAGTGACTGTAAATTTTCCTGTTTTTTCTTTTCCAGAGCTCAAACAAGCACAGACTATGATGAATGCCCTACAGTGAAGCAGTCGCTGCAATCTCCACAGAAATATGTGTATTTAAAATGTGCATCTGCGAAAGAAAAGAAATTAGTTTTTCTAATGTAATGTATTTTGTATAGCTTTTCATATCTCGATTCGTCAAATGTTGACTAATGTTGCTCAAATTGAGCACCAATTTCAAAAAGTGTCTTGATCAGATTTGTTTTTGGACCAAATGTCACTAGGAATCTTAATTTGCCAATTGTTGATCAGTGTTAACCAGAGAATCAACAGCCCTTTGTGATTAATCTCACCTCATGTATTTGTCTGTTAATGTTATGTTTATTTTTGTTAATGTACTGTTTCTTTTTCATAAAAAAGAAAGAATAAATATACCAACAATTCAGTATTTGTCTCCCTGCATATCCAGAACCCTTAAAAATGCTTATTAATTTTGTTAAAATAAATGGGCATCTTATGGGAATGGCATGAATTTATAGTTGAATTCATAGTTTATTTATTTTTCTTGGCCTTGAGACTATCTATCTATTCATACCAGTTGGAAATCTGAGAATTCCTCAGGGGGAAACTGTAGATGGGGTTAGAAAATATTTTAAATACGTTCCCAGAGTAATAAGTAAGAAATAAACTACAACTCCCATGATCCTCTCGTGTTCGTTTTCATAAACAGTAGCATACCGCGCGAGTTTCCCTGATTGTATAACACGCTTGAGGAGCAAAGGTGGGTTGGTGCACGATTCGCTTTAATTAATTTAATCATCGATTTGCTGAGCATGACCCTACTTTATGTATTTGAGCACACGTAGCTATGCTACTATTTAAACTGTGTATGTAAATCGCTTAGCACTAACGGCACACTTTCATAACAATCTCGAGCATCGTTCAGCATGAGGGAAAGATTTCCTGAAAACTTGGCAGAGAACGCTAGTCAAATGATTTTTTTCATTCATGTTTACATATTCATAATATGAGTCTTAATACCTGTATTGCCCACTTATTTAGGCTAATGTATTTTGGTATATAGGTATACAGTAATTTGGCGTGTTTTTATATTTTACGTTTACTAAAGGATTTCCATCTATTGGGGAAAAAGTAATAAAATTGTGATACATGGCGGGAAAACAAGTGCAGAATAACATGTTTCTATTTACACAGGTTGCAGAGGTGACTAAAGTCAGTGAACAACATTCATTCCGTTTACTTAAGTAAAAATAAATATATCTTCCTTTAATTTATGTGAAACATAACATCATTGCATACTAAGAACGACCCTTTTCTTCCAAACTAGCCAAATCTTCACAATTGACTGTATGTTTGGCTAAATGTTCAACTCTGTTACCCATTTCAAATAGTATTTGGTCATATAAGTAATCGGTTAGGTCTCTCTCTATTTATTTTGGATGTTCATGTAAGTATTATTCCAAGAAAATAGCAACAAAAAAAAAAAAAATTAACTGTTGAGGTTTTATTTTTAGACAAATTGTAGTTACAGAGTTGCTAGATTAAAAACAAGTTAGTGTAGTTAGTAAGTAAAATCTGTAAGTTAAGCACCCCTTTGCACTTACGACAGTTAGTCCTGGGGTCAGTTGCATAAACTTAACCATTCATGTTAAAAAGTGTCTTAAGAGTTAGTCTGACCAACTAGCAGTCAGCCAAGAGTAATCAGTTTTATTTTTTGTATTTAACTTAGACTAATATACATTTATGTGACTGAATTTGAAAAAAACTTTGACCAGTATTAAAGAAAAATTTAGCTGACTAACTTTTAAGACTAGTCCTTACCTTTTATGCAACCGGCCCATGGTTTCACAGACAAGGCTTAAGCATAGTCCTAGACTATATACCTCTAACAAGCTGTGTGCTTTATCCTTGGGTAAATTGTTGAGATCTTTGATTTGTGTTGTGTGTTATGATGTATATGTTGCTTTCTTGGCCAGGTATCTCTTGCAAAAGAGTTTTTTAACCTGGTTAAATAAAGAAAATGATTTAAATGAATAAAAGAAACTTACACAGATTGATCTTAAAACATATTTGGTCTTAAGATGCACACCAGTATTGTTTTTGTAAGGCATGTCCTAATTGAACTAAAGCCTAATCCTGGCTTAAGCTAAGCCCTGTCTATGAAACCAGGCCTTAGGGCTTACTGTGTACCAGATTTTCTGTAACAATGTCTGAACCCTTTCTGTCTCACGTTTAGGTTTCTGACGCCCTATCTTCATTTCCTGCTCAAGAATGCCAGAAGGCCCTGAGCTCCATTTGGCCAGCCTGTATGTCAACAAGACGTGTGAAGGTCTTGTGTTTAGTGGAGCTGTAGAGAAATCTGAAGTGAGCAAAAATCCTGAGGTCCCATTCAGCTGCGACGCCTACTTCATCAAAGCCCAGTCCAGAGGAAAAGAGGTCAGACTCACCCTCACGCCCATTAAAAATGATGACGACGTTAAGCGAAGGGTCGCCAAGCATCAGTTCCAGCAACCGATGGATGTGGTTTTCCGATTTGGGATGTCAGGGTTTTTCCGCTTCACCTCAGTAGATGACCTTCCAAAACACGCCCACCTGCGGTTCTACACTAATGAAAACCCACGCAGGGTGTTAAGTTTCGAGGACACCCGCAGATTTGGCAGCTGGCATCCAAACGGGACCTGGCAAAAAGACAGAGGGCCTTGTGTCATCTTTGAATATGAGAGCTTTAGGTAAGACAGAACATAAAGCCCTAAACCATAAAGGTGTGCTCATATTTACCATTGTTTGTCACATTTTCACAACTTCTCAACTTAGTCCAATCCACCTTTTTCCTGAACCCGGAAGTAAGCCAATGGGTGAGGCTTCCGGGTCTTTAGACACTATAGGGAAATAACTGTGTGCAGTGAACAGGAAAACAGTTTGCACTACAAACCAGTGTGTTCATAATAAAGATAATACATTAAAATAACATGATAAGACAATTTTCCATGTCAAGCAGCAAAACAAACTCTTTTGCACAGCTAAAAATAGCACTTAATGGGTTCGTTAACCCCAAAACGAAAATGAATTACTCACCCCCATGTCGTTCCAAACCCATAAGACCTTCGTTCATCTTCAGATCACAAATGAAGATATCCGAGAGCTATCTGTCCATCTATAGACAGCAACACAACTAAAAAAGTCCCCAGATCCAGAAACATTGGTAAAACGGTCCATGTGACATCAGTGGTTCAACTTCAGCTTTGCGACGCTAGGAGAATATATTTTTTTGGTGAGTAATTAATGGGGTGAACTATCGCTTCGATAATCATATTGTACACATTAAATAGGCCTACTCAATAGAAATTAGTATAATGTTGTGTGCTTTTGACATTGTGCCGTACAACTAGAGAAGTCTCCTGCTCTAGTTTGACGAGCACGGCTCATATTATGTTACGTACAGTAATAGAAGTTAAGGTCAGTGCTGATACTGGGCACAATTCAACAACGGTCGTATATTTTATGCTGTTAACGGAAGAGCTGCAATTCATATGAAAAGGTTGGCTTACAGTGTTGTCAGTTTATGTGTGACTACTAAAACTGTGTAATGAAATATGTTTCAGGGAGAATGTTCTTTCAAATCTGTCTGACAAGACATTTGACAAACCCATCTGTGAGGCGCTCTTAAATCAGAAGTATTTCAACGGGATTGGGAACTATCTTCGAGCAGAGATTTTGTTCAGGTAATGTCAGTTGGAGCTGAGCGTTATTGCTTCTATCATTACATTCAACAATTGCGTTTTTTTATTATTAATGTCATTTTTTGTCTGTCATTTCCCAAAATTCCAAGCTGTCACATCTGTAAAGGGAAAGTAATTTGTAAAGGAAGTATGAATAGATTCAGCACAAAAAAAATGGTTTAATATTGTAATTACTACAAAGTCAGAACATTCTGTTTTTGCTCAAAAAAACAAAAACAACTTCTGATGCAGTGTTGCATTTCTCGGTCATACTCATTTTCATTCTTTCCTGTCGGCTGCTTGAAGAAAAGAGTCAGTCGCTAACGTGTAAAAAGTGAACAGTAATCTACCATTCATGAAAATTGCATTTCGAAATCTCAACTATAAGAATAAAACCCTCATTGTTTTGCTTAATTGTACATTAGACCTTTGAACTCTTCCTCTCTTTGATGGCCTGTCATGTCAATCTAATTATGAGGAAAAATAACCATTTCCCCCCCGTTCTTTTCAGATTACAAATCCCTCCATTTGTGAAGGCACGGACAGTTCTAGAGGAAATAAATCACGAGGATAAAAAGGAGATCACAGTTGTAGAGGTGAAGGAATCTGACCTCCTTGTCTGTGTATTAACAGCCACTTTGTTTGTCATTAATCATCGCTTTGTCGTTTCATTCAGGCAACAGATAAAACCCGGAAGAAAGGGGTGAAGGCTGAGACCCCAGACCTTCTTTCTTTGTGTCACACTGTCCCCTTGGAGGTGGTGCAGTTGGGTTGGTGATTTATTAACTGCACATGCAAAGATTGTTTACAAAATCCCAGTAACATTTAAATATTATTTTTAGATCAGTATCCATAAATTTGCATTTTTTATACCTTAAGGTGAAAATGGTTACGCTCCAGCAAAAGGGAAGTATTCTGTGCTACAAGCCTGGATGCGATGTTATTCCGTAGAAGGAATGAACTCATTAGGTGACCACAATGGACGGACGATTTGGTTCCAAGTACGTGTGTGCTAATCTTAAATCTAATCCTGGAGACCGTTCTGAAACACATTTAGAGTTCAGTCTGATTTTATTTTATAGGGGGATCCTGGTCCTATGGTGCCCAAAGGTAAAATCCCTCTACACCATAAACAGATGATTGATCCTAAGAATGTTAAAGTCACATGTAACTAAAAATATTCCTCCATCAGGTGCCAAACAACGCAAAATTACTTGGAAAAGGCAGAAAGATGATCACGATTACACTGACGCAAAAGTGAGAAGTCATTACTTTGCATTTCTGACACTCGAGTTCATGAACAGATGCAAGAACTTTAATTAAACAGCATCTGCTTCACTCTAGAAAGCCAAAAAGGTGCCCGCCAACAGTGCTGCAAAAGCAAAACCTGCTAAGAAAAAGGACAACGTAAATGTAAAAAAAGAAAATGCAACCTCCAAAACACAAAACGCTTCCAAAAGACAGAAAAAAACCACGAGAAATGTCAAAACTGCACCTGCAGATGAGAACAAAAAGCCAAAAGCAAGAGGAAAGAGAAACTCAAAAGGTCAGAATCTCACGTTCACTATTTATTTGGTCAATTTGGGTATTAGTATTCAGATCTTAATTGTACTGCAATGTTGTCCTTTCTCCAAGTTTCTCCAATGACGGAAACTAACACAGTCAAAGGCAAATGTGTGAAGGAAGTGATTAAAACCAAAAGGAAAAGTTCAACAAAAGGTATGAGTTCAGAGTTAATACAGAGGCCGACTGTGCTGTGTGAGTTGTTGTATCTTGTGAATCATTCTCTTTGTTTTATTTTAGCAAAGCCAAAGCAGAAACGAAATGCCACACGAAGAGGCCGTTCCACGTGATATCACTCAGACTAAGCTTTTGAGCAAACGGTGAAGTCAGCAAAGCTACTGTAATGGACCACCTAGACTTTTTATATTCAGTAACGATTTCATAATCCTTTAAATAGGAAATATATGTATGTAATCAAATATATATATTTTGTTATGTAAAATGCCTGCTTGGGGTCTTATAATCGTTTACTTCTAATGTTTAAATCAAGCATAATGACTACCTTTTTCTTAAGATGTCACGAATTAAAGAGTTGATGGGGGGTAAAAAAAACAAGTGATCCATTTTAAATCTTACACTGAAATTTATTATTTTTACAGAAAATAAAATCTGTTTAGAAAAAAAAACAACTTGTGTGAATATCACAAACCACAATGTTCCAAAGTGATATCTGCTTGGGGAAAATAGGTGATTTGAGTACCATCATAATCGATATTCAATTAAATGGATCCCTGTATATTTAAGAGAAGAGATCTGATCTGAAAGGGTTTGAACGTTAAGGATATTCCAGAGGAGGTCACAGGAATACTGGCATCTGGACGCTCCAAGAGATCGCAGCTGTAAAGACAATAACATCTAAGAATAGTGTTCTTAACAATACAACGGTTTAAGTTTTAATTGTTTACTTACTGCCATGCTTTTTGTAATGGAAGGGATGTTGACAAAGTCGCAGTCACGCTGCTTCCGTGACACTCATAGAGGCGTACAAGCAGGGCATTCTCTCCGCTTTCCGCCTTGCATGAGAGAAAAGGAAACAGGCATTATGGGCAGAATCTGTTAGGAGAGGTCACAGACAGGACATGAATGGGCACCTGTTTTACGGTCTCCAGGATGACAGCAGGAGAGTTTACAGAGAATGCACTCCAGGGTTCAGCAATGACGCCATGAAAGGGTTGGAGCGGGAAGTTCAGGTTGTAGGCGTACTGGACAACCGAAGCATCCTGGAAAAGGCCTTTTCACATGCATTGGTGTTATTCGTGGTTGTCTGAAAATTATTAATAAAGGTTTTTGGATTTTCACCAACCTGTGTGTGGCATCAAGGCGTATGTAAACTTATGAGTACCCATATCTGCATTGGCATCTGGTGCTTTTGGAGAACGCAATCTGTGGAAAAAAATAAAATAACCGATTTTAATGACTTGTCAGGGATTGTGTTCAAAAGATACCGCTGTGTTTATTCTATGTGGGTAGCTTACAGAGACAAGGTCATGATGTTTTCATGGATGGAGTAGCCATATTTGGAGTCGTTAAGAAGAGCCACGCCAAAGCCATGCTCCGACAGATCAGCCCATTTGTGTCCCCACACCTATAAATGAAAACATTAGTTCATACATCATGTAAAGTTTTGCAAAAGAACAGATGTTATGAGGAGGAGACGTGGCTGAGAAACTGCAGTGTTTACCACATGGCGTGTTGGGAAGCACAGTCTATTAAATTAAAAGAGCTGTCATATTGGTCAAGAATTTGCGTAGACATTTATTGGACCAACTAAAAAAAAAAAAAGTTTAGTTTTAAGCCTGATTCAAATGAAAAAGAATTAAAGTTTATTTAAGGTTTTTAATCAGTAGACAAGTTACTGAAATGTACACTTGGTAGCTTAAGTCCAGCAAATGAACAGACCTTAAAGCAAGGCTAGGCAACTCTGGCTCTCAGAGACCACTTTACTGTAGACTTCATTAGGGTCTGAGCTAAACTCTGCCGAGCTGTTGACCTTGAGGGCCAGAGTTGCCCAACCCTGCCAAAGGGTGTTACCCTTTTTCCCATTTATAAATTAATCTGTGTGGACAGACTGGACACCATGTTCAATTCCCAGCCCACAATATGCCCACACCTAGTCGACAGTGTAGACATACAGTATGCTTTTGCAGCGCATATAACAAACCAGTCTAATGGTTCCTAGCGAACCAATTTTCTCCTCAGCCGGTTCACCTGGTTACATTCGCAGTGACAGCAGGAACTCTGAACTCTTAATTTGCACCGTTTACAAAACATCAATAAATGGAGCATGCCATGATCAGAGCAATTTCTGTTATGTTGCGGGTTTTGTGAAAACAGAAATGGAATGTAAACACTATTTACTTGATTGAAAGCATAAGAGAAGAATACAACGCTGCAGACAACTATTGATGTTTTCAGTGTTCGTGGAGGAAAATATTTCCACATGGCTGTTTAAAAATGCCAGGAAGCCAGTGGTTTGTACACTTGTGTCACTGGTTTGTGTGTGCCAGTGTGGGGCCCACAAATGCCCTGTATTTCATGCCGGAATCAGGGCCCACATGTGGCTCAATTACCAGCATGCAGTGGGCCCACACTCATAAAGGCATGTTTGCTGGGTTGTTGTGGCCCGTTGCCACATCCGCGGCGGTGAGGACAGAGCAGACTATAACTGAAATACTACTACTGGACTCTTGACAAGAACTGTATTTAGGGTGACATTTGTATAAAAAGAATTAAACCAAGTACACACTACCTCAAACCGAGCCCAGTCCCAGGATGTGTTTCTATGGGTGGGCCTCTGCAAGTGTCCAAACTGGATCTCATAAGTAGCATTTGGGCTGCGCACCTGCACAGGGAACTCCACCTTCAGGAACTTATGTGATTCTTCCCAGTCCACCTGGAAACATGACATCCATTATGCTTCCGCAAGCTTGTTGAGCGACTGGTTGATGTATCAAGCATAAGATGACAATCTTTTCTACCTCAGTGTTGAATTTGATACAAGGGCAGCAAGCATCCAGAAGGATCTCCTGTCTGATAGTGCTTTTTCCACTAATTCTTAGCGAGAAGACGACGCTGCCTTGAAGTCCTCCTGATCTCACCACTTTGGCAGGCTCGATGACCTCAACTGTAGGCTTCCTAGAAAAGTTATTGCCGCCAAGACTATGACTTTAATTTGGGTTCATACGGAGTTCGCAGCTGGGTTCATATTGGATCTGATCCAAGAAACAGGCTCACCTTGTCTGAAGGTGGTAGTCCATCACATCCCAGGCATCCCAATACAGAGGCACATCATCAAACAATGCAAACTGGTTACCGAGGCAACCCTCAGAAATGGTTTCCCTGGAGTCATAACAAATTTTATTTGAAGTAAGGACTGAAAACAACCTTATACAATTTTGCACTTTTCCTGGAGGCCCTACATTATGACTCACCTGTTTGCTTGAAGCAAAAGCAAAGACATCAAACGACCTGTTTGGTCTATTGTGGCCTTCAAAAGAGCATTCTCCATAATAATAGTGCCATCAGCCTGTATCACAGAGAAAACCCACAGAATGTGTTGGCTGAAGAAAAGCATGGAATAATGGAATATTTCTTGATTATAAAAGAATCGAACACCATCATTGTGACAGAAACAGAGTCCTTAGGGTCTGCCGTCTCTGTGACTTGAGCTACTCCCACGCTAGGTACTTTCACCAAGGCTGCAGGACACAGGTAGGAATCATAATAAGCAATGTTGTTCAAAAAGCCTTTCACTACTTGAGGTCTTAATGAAATCTTACCCTATTATTATCTTTGAGGTTGACCCAAAATAAGGTCATTTGAACAATGTTATGTTTTGTCTGTGGAAAGTACCTAATCTTGTTTGATTGTCCTCTACTGGTAGCGATATGACTTCAGTTCTTTCCCAAGGTAAAGTATTCAACACAGCTATGCTTGATCTCGCACCCTTCCCGGGAGTGGATCCCAGTGATTCACAAGCAGCAAGAAGTAGTCTTGACCCTGTGGTGCGTATCTCTGAAAATAGTATAATAGGTCCTTTGATGATGCAGTTCATGGGGCATACCACAGGCACAGAAAGTGAAGGCAATCTTATGCAATCTTATCTTATGTAATCTAACAAAGAAATTCATACAGCTTTGAAACTACTTAAGGGTAAATAAACTATGGCACAATTTTCCTTTTTGGGTGAACT
>JAUMHP010000084.1:10009406-10039734 GCA_032361065.1 Enteromius trimaculatus
AAAATAGTATAATAGGTCCTTTGATGATGCAGTTCATGGGGCATACCACAGGCACAGAAAGTGAAGGCAATCTTATGAATAATCAAGATCCTAAACAACTAATTTTTCCTTTTTTAGATTTTGTGGTTTTTTTCAGCATATTTTAAGTTTTGTGTCCTTTCCTCATCCACAAGTCATTCCTAACCCAACATGAAGGGGTGGGATGTTTCCACATCTGTTGAAGTCTTCTCAAGCCATACTACAGTTCATAATTTAAATTCTTAAACCTCCACCATAGCTCTTAAAAATGCCATATAAGGACACATTACACTTGTTTTGCTGCAATACGGAGTGCCACTGGTTCAAGTCTCAAAGAGTCAAATTTTATATCGAGATTGCTGAAGGGCAACACTTTTTAGGACTTATGTTTCCGTATACTGCTCACACAAAGCCATCAAATAACATCAAAAGACCTGGAATACAATGCATGTATAATATGGACTACTTTTGATCCCCCTACCCCATATTTAAAAAGTAGACATAGACAGTGCCCTTTCACTTTGATTTGTATGGAAAACAACATTTCCACTAAAGAATTCAAATTATGAAAAACATTAAGGTGAGTGCAATAACTGGATTTTAAACTTTTCTTTTGATAGCACTACTTCTAAAATCAAACGTTAGAACAAATATATACAGGCAGATGATTTACCGTCATAGTACTGTAAAGCATCTTCAACAACCATCTCAATACAGCTGCCAGGAATCACATCATGGAACTGATTGAGCAGAAGCAATCTAAAAAACACCAAAGAGTCACTTGAGAACTCAGTTATGCGATTTTCATCAGGATCTATGATGCACTTGCCTCCACAGGTCTTGAAGTTTGCATGCTGGGTATTTAAAGCTGTCTCTTTTACATAATGCCAGAGAGCTAGCCACCTCAATGTCATGCAGCAACGCTTCACATTTGCGGTTTCCCAATTTTATCTACAGAAAAAGAATTAAAAAGAGGGAACATCATTCGGACATTGACATATAGTGTTTATACTGGAGCTCTAGGCATGTGGGCTGGGTTTCTCAAAACAATAATGACTCAAACATTGATGGCAATGGTTATGATGAAATTGGATTTAAAGTGCTTTTAGGAATCCCAACCCTGATGATTAATGTTGTGTACAGTATTTCACTTTCAAGAAGATGTTAGCTAATTATAACTGAGGTAATTTAAAGGAATAGTTCGCCCAAAAATGAAGATTATGTCATGATTTACTCACCCTTGAGTAGTTCCAAACCTGTATGAATTTCTTTGTTTTGCTGAACACAAAGGAAGATATTTTGAAGGAAGTTTGTAACCAGGCTGTTTTGATTCACCATTAACCTCCATAGTAGGAAAACAAGTACTCTGGAAGCCAATGATGACCCAAAACAGCCTGGTTACAGACTTTCTTAGGCAGAACAAAGAAATTCATACAGCTTTGAAACTACTTAAGGGTAAATAAACTATGGCACAATTTTCCTTTTTGGGTGAACTTTAAACACTCTTAAAGGTACAGTAACCAAAAAAAAAAAACCCTTATGTCAGAGAAATGGAAAATGGTCTGAGGAAACAAACAAACAAAACGTTTTAACTGAAAAATCTTGACCATTTATTTTAAAAAGTGTATTATATGCCCCTTTATGAAGTGCTGAATAATGAAAATTAATGCAGGTGCAGTTTCACAAATTGTATCAGAGCACTATTGGGTCTTGAGAGATGGAAACACACCTTTGCTTGGGTGGTGTAAGTGCCATTATGTAGCTCAAGAAAGAGCTCGCCAACCCATGTACACAGGAGGGATGAGTCTGCTTCCAACTGAGAGAACAGGACATCAGGACTAGACATCTGGACCCTTGATGACACAATCATGATCCTCGATTACTACAGAAAGACCACCGATTCTTGTAACCATTGATCAATTATGTCATGCATGTGCGTCACAGGCTAAGTGCATTATAGGCTAATATTAGTGTAATCATGTTATCTTGTTTAAACAGCAGGAAATTAGTGTTTTTTCCGACATGAAAGAGAAACTGACTTTGGTAGGCAGTCAGTATCACAAACTCGTTGTAGACGGTCCAGCATTAGCTGTGTGGGGCCACCACCTCCGTCTCCGAAACCAAACAACACCGCACTGTGATTGGCCCGTCCTTTGTCTTTATTATTCCTCACTGTATTAATCAGCTTTGTTGAGTCAAAGAAAGAACAAATGAGATGAGCACTTATTAAAGGAAGCTCTCAAACGACGACACACTTACATCTTCCACTTTTCCCTTCATCTCATACGAGTTTCCCGGAGGAAAATGAGTGAGAACCTGCGAGCCATCAATGCCTTCCCAGAAGAATGTGTTATGCTGGTGAAGAGAGGAAAGATTTATGGGCTTTTAGACGTCAAAACTACAATAATAGTGGTTTTTATGAGTACAGATGTGGTGGGTACATACCGGGAATGTGTTAACAAGGTTCCAACTCAGCTTTTGAGTAAGAAAACGAGAAATCCCACATCCTTTCATGATTTGAGGTAGCTGTGCTGAGTAACCAAATGTGTCTGGCAGCCAGAACTGTGCGAGTAGACAGTGATTTAATACAGGAAGGGGTGTGTGTGTGTGTGTTTTAGAACAATGACTAGCATAATACATGAATCTGTGTATGGATTATGAACTGTAATCGCATAATACATAATCAGATTCTACAAATTAAATCATTGTCATTAATGACATTGGAAAACACTCATCAGATTACAGCTACTATTACAAATTAAATTTATTCACACAGTGGCAATAAATTATTCATACTTTTTTAATTCTACTTTATTCTTTTTACGTTTGAAAAATCTTCAAATAATATACATCTATTTTTTTGTGGAATTGACCACACCGGCCTACGACGGAGTTTTAGTGCCACCAACAAAAAAAAAACTACGAGAATAAAGTCGTAATATTACGAGATTAAAGTCGAAACTACCAGAATAAAGTCATAATATTACGAGATTAAAGTAAAAACTACGGGAATAAAGTCGGAATATTATGAGCATAAAAGTCGAAATACTACGAGAATAAAGCTGTAATATTACTAGATTAAAGTCGTAATATTACGAGATTAAAGTCGTAATATTACAAGATTAAAGTCAAAACTACGAGAATAAAGTCGAAACTACGAGAATAAAGTCGTAATATTACGAGATTAAAGTAAAAACTATGGAAATAAAGTCGGAATATTATGAGCATAAAAGTCGAAATACTACGAGAATAAAGTCAAATCTACGAGAATAAAGCTGTAATATTACAAGATTAAAGTCGTAATATTACGAGATTAAAGTCGTAATATTACAAGATTAAAGTCAAAACTACGAGAATAAAGTCGAAACTACGAGAATAAAGTCGTAATATTACGAGATTAAAGTAAAAACTATGGAAATAAAGTCGGAATATTATGAGCATAAAAGTCGAAATACTACGAGAATAAAGTCAAATCTACGAGAATAAAGCTGTAATATTACAAGATTAAAGTCGTAATATTACAAGATTAAAGTCGAAACTACGAGAATAAAGTCTTAAATGTTAAAAATCCTGACAATCTAATGTTTAATGCACTTCATGTTAAGAAAGAATGTAATATATTTTCTTTCTCTTTCTATTTTGTAATACTGTTGCAGTTCAAGATGATCCTATATAAATCAATGTAATAAAGTAGACAGAAGTAATCTAAAAGTAATAAAAATGGTTTTGTTTCATTATCTCTTCTCAAGGTCCATCTGTGGGATGTGTCTGACTGATAGACAGCCACATGTGCCCTCCTTTCAGGTTCTCAAGACCTCCTCAGCCTTGGCAGAGAAAAGATGTGCACTGTTTTTCTTGCTTAATCTGTTCTTTCCTAGTAAACTGCAGATTTCTTACATATCAAGACCTGGTCAACCGTGCCCATGAGTTACTGCAAGCACCTGCATAAACACTGATGATGATAAGGCAGAGAAAGTCTTAGGAAGACAATGTACTTTATTTGGGACAAATAGAGGTACCTCTTTACAGTAACGTCCAAATTCATTCTTGAAGAAGTTCTGTCCGTGTAGAAACTGCCTGACCATAGATTCCCCAGAAGGCAAGTTGCCATCCTGATACGAAGAATAATAACGTGAAGATATTTGAACAGGATGAGGTGATGAATCATGCACAAATATTGAAATCCTACCATTTCCACCCACGTGCCTCCGACAGGAATAAACTGGCCTTTCTGTGCAAATTGTTTTATCTCTGAGAACAGACTCGGGTACCAGCTCTTCACCCACTGGAACTGCTGTGCCTGAACATACACGTTTGCACTCGATGAGAGCATTTCAATGATGTATATTGTTTTACACTCTGACCTAAAAAAGCCCTTTTTACAAGTAAATTATCACAATATATAGTAGGTTAATTAAACTTATGCCCATGGTGAAGGGGGTTCTTTCTCACACTCCTTAAAAAAAAAAAGAAAATCTGTAAGCATGTACTTGTGAGCATGTAAAGACGAACTCTGGGTTCTTCTCCATCAGTCTGATCACGGTGACCCAGCTGCGGGCACACTTCCTGATAGTCTCTTCATATGGCCACAACCAAGCTGAGGAGAGGATTGAACATGATCTAATATTTGTTTTGATCCTTATATATATTTTGATCCACTTCAAATAACTACTGTGTGTGTGTGTTTATTTTATATATATTTTTTCTGTAAAAAAACCTGTAATAAATAATACATTTGAAGGCTAGTGTACATTTTAACATACCAACTGCTGTATAAATGAAACATAAAACTACATTTTGAGTCATGAATTGTGAAGTGAACTAACATTTATTGAATAATATTACCGGAGTCAATATGGCAGTGACCCATGGCATGCACCACGTGTTGACTCTCCCCGTTTTTTTGGCCAAAAAACCTCCGGGCCAGACTCCGAGCAGCAGCAAATGAACTGGGATTGGCTGGGTCGCACAGATTCACCATCTCATTGGCTGTGAACAAGGCCTGGAATCCACGCTGCTCTCCTTCTCCTAATACCTGTCCGAACAGACAGGGAACATGTATTTAGTGCATATATTTGTTATTCCAAGCCAACTTTACCATCACAGTGTGACGCTACCTTCACAATATCCACAAGCATCTCAAAGTCAGTGAGAAGCTCTTGGACGTCTCGATTGAAAACAACAAGCTCGGCCTTCTCGAGAGTGTACTTCCTGTTTGGGTCAGGGGCGGCGATCATAGATCCTTGTCCTGCTCCAAAAAGGCCATTACATGCAAGTTCCACGTATAAGGTAATGCTGAAAATCGAGATTAAAATATGAAGATTGAAGCAAATGCACATCAATTCAGGCTATTCTATTAGACTTCCACTTACTCGTGATTTTCAGTGTCCTTCAAGCACTCGCTCAGAACATAACTGGTCTTCTCGCCTTCTTTGGTCAAACCCTGGAAAATGATTCACATTGAATGCACTCGTAAACATTCTGCAAGTCATTTGTGAGACACAGATCTGGGCCTCCTGACCTGGACTGGATGTTGATCCCTCCAAACCATTCCCTCTCCATCGCTCTCCCATCGCAGGTGCACCTCCTTCCCTCTCCAGGTCTCTGGGATCTTCAGGAGCACTTTGAACCAGCACGTCCACCATCTGTGAAACATTACCAGGCAATATACTACCCCTGCTAAAAAAAACAACTAAAACCAGCCTAGGCTAATTGACTGGTCTTAGCTGGTTTAGGCTGGAAGTAGCTGGTTTTAGCTGGTCATTTTTGGCTGGGAAGTGGCCGAAGCCCCTCTAAAACCAGCCTGCTGATCAGCTCAATCCAGTTTTTATTTTGTTGACTAGACAGTAAACCTTTTACTCAACTTACGTGGGCCCGAATGCGTCACCCACTTTACAAGGCTGGAAGTTTTGCTGGGCGGCTTCTGAATAAGAGATACGCTTCTCGGACAGGAACACGGAGATGGACTCAAGTGGATGAGCGTCTCCAAACAGTCTGCAAGGAAATAAGAGTGTTTAAATCACTGCTCATAACAACCCATTAACTAGAGTAAACAAGGTCAAAGGTCTTCTATCAACCATTAAGAGAAAGTTTACAAGAAATGACTATTAAATGATAATAATTTAACGATATTTAGAATAAAAGGTATAAGTTAAACCTAAAAAAAGTCTAGTTAGTTTGCATAAACATGATTCATTAAATTACTAAACAATATTAAGTATGCATAGAAAGAAACCGAGTTACATGAAGGCTTAACGTTACCTTCCTCGAAGATTGCAGTCTGTGAAATATATATCGGAGATAAACTTCTCCGCTCGCTCCAGTAGAGTCCGTCTGTTTTTCAGTACGGGTTGGTGGTACATGATTAAAAACTAAAGTGGTTATGAATTGAAAAATCAGATGCGGACGCGTCTCTGCACTTGTACCCGGAAGTACATTGACAATAACGCTCAGCTGTAAACCTGAGTGCTTCGGTCAATGAACACTAGAGGACGCCATTGCTTCAAGTTTCGCAACTTCCAAAAAACTACAGCACCGTGATATTCAGGCACTTATGTTTTATGCTCTTTTTCAGTTTAATTGTCAAAAAATATAAGGCACAGTCTGTATTTATTTTCATTTATTTATACCTTTTTGTTATCTATAGAAATATCTCATTATAATCATATTTTATCATTTCATTAAACTCATTATATATCTTGGAAACATTTAATGCCTTTATGGTTTGTTTTTTCTACTTTTTCATATTTTACTCATAGAAATATACTGTTACATGCTTGCATGGTTATACCTAATCCACATTTTAAAATGAAAAGTCTAAAATTTGTTTATTTGCCCTACAGTCATGGCATAATTTTATTCTGTTAAGTTTTTGTTTAAAAGACGAATGACAAACGCAAGGTTAATGCTTTTTTTATTGCATTTAGATTTTCAATTAATGCAAAACGTTTTAAAATGTTATTTAATTATTATTTAATTTTATTAATTATATATAATCAGATGTACTTAAGATTAACATTGTATGTATAGGTAAAAAATAAATAAATATATATATTCTTTTTTTTCCTCTGTATGTGTATATGTGTATGCATATACATTACAACAACATGCAACACCAAACAAAACTCAAACCCCACATAACATATATAATATATATAATAGTAGATTACATTGTATTAAGTGGTTTAAAAGTGGTTTAAAAAAAACATTAAGAGGAGATTAATAATCATACCACCCCTTACTAGTTTTGCACTAATTTCCTCTCATAATCTTATAGTTATTGTTCATTTGTGATTTTTAACTTAACAAATGTAGTTTGTAAACTAAACTAATATCAGTGTTGAAGTAGTACATACATTTGGAACATTTTATTTAATTATATATCAAGATTTATTTTTTGTACACAACAGTTCCCATTATGAAAATACCATACACAAATAAATAAAACTAATAATAAATATTTTATAAAAGAAAATATTATTAAGAACAAAATTCAGTACTATCATTTGGGCTTTATCATGTCGATTTAATGCCAGCACAAAAAGAAAAACATCACAACACAAAAATTCACTTCACCACAACAATTAAGGAAAAAAATAATACCTCAAAATTCACAGTGTTCATCAAAAATATATACAGTGCACAACAAGCACAGAAAATCAAAATCACAATCTGTTTGCCTTTCATTATCATTTTCTATATGAGGAGAGTCTATTTCAAGATTCAGCAACTGCTAGGTTGAAACAAAGGGCTCTTAACTAGCCTAACCACTAAGTTTCTTCAGTCAGTCATCTTCAGCAGAGACGCTTTACCAGAAAAACCAGCCTAGAACATCCCGGGAACTAGTCCCTTGAGCAGGATCTCCCAAAACTGACCTACAGTGTTATTCAGAATTCACAGCCTCAATATCTCCAGTCAATCATAATCATTAAGATCATTTCACACACTCATCATTTCTGTCATTATTTTGCCACCAGAGCCCAAACCCCCAGGAAATCAACTTCCCGCGGAGTCGACTTAAATCAAAGAGCTAATCAAGACCGTTCATCAGCAGCTGAAGGTGGATGTTGAAAATCAGGAACGAGCCCTCGGTTCATCAAGCTAATCACTCCAGTCATTATGTGCTCTGGGAAATCCTAAGCATTCCGGTAAATTATGTTTGTACGGGTTACAGGGTTCGCATGGGCGTTTAGTCTCATGATTGCTCAGGCAACGAGAGGTCAAAGGTCAACCTACATACAAGCCGGGGAACAATAGGCCACTTCAGTGGGAACCGAGAGCGCGGCTCTGCACGTACCCTTTCATTACTCTAATCGGTCCAACAGCACAATAGTAAATACAGGGTGGGGACATCATAACTGCCCATCTCAGGCCGCCACATATCCACGCTGAACCAGAACGTCCTCGCTGCCTCGGGCAAGAGCTGCCTATTCCCACCACGTCTGCTTGGCACTGGGCAGAGAGATGTCACAAGCCGGCGGACAGCAAAGGAAGGCCACCCTGGCAGATCAGGGTTTTCTGCTTCGCAAAAGCACCGGGTTTGATGTCGACTGGTGGGTTACACAAATGCGGTGAATCACATACTGTATGAAAACGACATATTTTTACTCTCCTCTCATGTCATCACAGGGTTTTTCGGGTCCTGTTGGATTAGAATGCGGTTGAAGAAGAACAGACCTCAAATAGACAGAGTTCCTTGAATATTTTTGATCTAAATATTGCACGCAACCAGTTGGTATCGTGGTGTGAGTCAAGGACAGAAATGTGCATGATGGGAAAACAGACTGCAAGTGTAATTTGTTTCTCAGGTTTCGTCAGATGTTATACTTTGGAGATGTTTTCTTCTTTCTCAGCCAGCTTGTACCCGTTGGTTTTCTCTTTTTGTTCTTCGGTGTTAGATCTATTGTAAAGAACAGGAGACGAGCAGGTTATTGTGGAAATCTGTGGAATAAGGACTGGCCACATCAGCAAAAATGTAAAGATTAAAAATATTGTAGACAGTGTAGTGAAAATTCAAAAGTGAAAATGAGCCCATGATTTACTCACCCTCAAGCCATCCTAGGTGTATGTGACTTTCTTCTTCAGATGAATAAAGGCCTACTAAAGTGATTGATGCATTTGAGTAAGAAAATGATCCGTATTTCAAACTTTGTAAACCATAACTTCTAACTGTGGTGCATGCATTTACGAAAGTGGCAGCCGATGACTTGACATGAAAACAGAAGCATAAACGAAAGAGCAAAACAAAACACTCGACACAAATTAGTACAAAATGAGGACAGAAAAATATTGGAGGATTTTGAAATAAACTGAGACTGGTTTTTCATTTGCTGTAAACAAAACTTGCCTCATGTTACGCACACACCTCCAAGGTATTAAATATAGATATTTTTCTTACAAAAATTCATCAATTCACTTTACAAAGCCTTTATTAACCCCCCAGAGCCATGTGATGTACTGTATATGATGGATAGATGATTAAACCTCATTCACTGCTATTACTAAACTAGAATAAGCCACAACTTTTTTTTGTTCAAATACTACTCTGATTGTATTCGTCTGAAAAAAGAATGTCTTATAACACCTATAGGATGGATTGAGGGTGAGTAAATCATGGTGTCATTTTCCTTTTTGGGTGAACTATCTCTTTAACACAAGTCATTGTCTAACCAAGCAGCTTCCTCTTAGTCAGCGTGACTGACTGACTTCGACACCTGGGATCTTTTTTGCCCTCACCTCAAAATTCTGAGCATGCAGATTCTTCGCAGAGCAATGTTAAATATGACCGCACCTTTAGCTTACAGAAGATTACTAATAGTCAATAAGGGAATACAGCTGTCAGATTATTTACAGATTGTGTGAAAACAATCATTTTAGCCAACATTTAAACCATCTTCCTATACTGAAGATGACTTATCCAACTGTTATGTGCCTGAAGTTCCCAAAAATGATTGATTCTGATGGGATTTTTGCAGTCCCGTTATATCACATTACACTGTACCTTTTATGGCATGTGATCTTTCCAAATAGTCAAAAAATTAGTCATAATTCACTCAGTTTGTATGGTTTCAAATGATCAACATTTAAATTAATAGAAAAGGCATTCTTTCGTTAGATGTACAGTAGTTGACAATTAATTATACTGGCAAGGAGTTCATGCTCAAATATTTTTTTCTTGATAAAACTTCTTGTACTTTCGTGGTTACATCTGTGTTTTAAAAAATATTTAACAAGAAATAAAGACTTTTTTTGTAAGAAAAAATTAGTTCTTGTCTTCATACAAAAGAATTTGGTACTACAGTGTTTTAGCGCCACGTTTGAAAATTACAAGATTAAAAGAATAAAGTCGTAATATTTCAAGAATAAAGTTGCAATAATACAAGAATAAAATCTATACCTAAATATTTCAAGAATAAAGTCGAAATTACAAGAATAAAGTTTATTCTAAAGTTATTATAATTTGATTGTATATTTACTCGGACGCAAATATTCAATGCTATATCGGCCAACTTTTCAATCTGGTCCATTTGCATGTGCAATATAGGATATGCTCACAAAATATTATAACTTTACTTTAAAATGATTTAAATCCCCCCAAAATTCGACCTTATTCTTGTAAACTTTCAACTTTATTTTCGCAATATTTTGACTTTATTCTTGTAGTATTTTGACTTTATTCTCAAAATATTACGGCTTTAGTCTCGTAATTGTAGATTTATTTATTTTTTTGTTTTTTTACGCGGCCCTAAATTCCCATCGTAGCTTGGTCCCGTCCTTTTTGAAGGGAAAAAGATATATTGTCAATAGTGTTGCAATGTATGAAGCACATCTCACACAAAATTTACAGCAAATTTCATATATCGACATTTTGCGAACAAGAAAGTCCCCTTTCTACTGTCAACAGTGTAGCGATATATATGAAGCACAGTTGCTTAAAATCTAGTGACCAACTTTAACCTGTTGTGAAATCTGCATGGGGAAAACCTTTGTCCTCAATTAAAATTTCCTATGAATTGACTCTATCTTGATCTTTCTTATAAACGTGATAATTTCTATGCATTTTGGGGTGAATTTAACACTTACCTTTTTCTCAAAAGACACCAAACCAGTGTAATGATCAGTAGCAGTCCTAGCATGGAGGCCACTATTATTGTAGCTAGAATACCTGAAAGGAGAATTAACCTCATAATTATCAGCGTGTTAAACTGTCTCAGCAGTGTTTTTAATGCAGCATTGTATTTGTTTTATGCATCTTTGTAAATATAAGTTTACAAAGTGCCATTTTTCATGTAATATATAAAGAAATTAAAAATTAAAATTAATTTTGTGCATCAAATGAAAATCGGTAACTTTTAAGTCAACATGAAATGGCATTTACAACCCATTTTAGTCCCATAATGTGATGGATATCAGAGTGAAACGATATTCAATAAGACAAAGACTTGATTTCATTCACTGGGAATCGACTGTATTATGAAAAGTGGATGAAAGTTTTTGCATTAATGTTCTCTTATGAATCACGCATGCGAGTGTGAATGCATGAGGAAAGCTTGGGTAAATTCGAATTTCATGTTGACTCGACAGAAGTTAAAAATAACTCCTAAATAAGCTCAGATTAGCTCATTTGTTTAGCGGTTCTCAATAAGATTAGCAGTCATCATCACACACTAATGTTACACAACTGACATAATGCACAAAAATACACAAATGTGATGTGATTACACACACATGTGGTGACAAAACCCAGCGCTGTCAAATGAGACACGCATGCACATGTGTAGGGAGCAGTGGTTTACAGTAAAGATATCTGTCAGGCACTGCAGCACTGCAATTAGAAC
Organism: Enteromius trimaculatus; assembly: GCA_032361065.1. NCBI lineage: Eukaryota > Metazoa > Chordata > Actinopteri > Cypriniformes > Cyprinidae > Enteromius > Enteromius trimaculatus. The sequence goes on from JAUMHP010000084.1 coordinate 10,021,262, forward strand.
TAAACCATAGATACGTCAATGATAAAGTCAAGCTAAGTGCACAAACATGCCCTCACCATATGTTCAATCTTATGTCAACAGCAATTTTGTTGTGGCCAAAGACAGCGGTGACGCAACACTGCAGCTACACGTCACTGCACGGCCACCAGCTCATCACCTCGCATGTGTGTCATAACATCTTAGCCAGGGGTGAGGAAGTGTCTGACATCACACACACACACACATGCACACACACTTGTTTGATTTACTACAACCTACCCCAGCCCATCCAAGTAAAGTCTCCTTGAAGGAAAGAAAAGAAAACTATGAATTGAGAGAAATGTTTTGTGAATATACTGCACATACAAATGAAGTGCGACTATTCGAGATAGAAAAAACACACACAAGATATATTAAGGCCTGGTTTCATAGACGGTGTTTAGCCTAAGCCAGGATTAATTTAATTTTTAAGTATTTGTTATACAAAAGAAAAACATTATCTTTAGACAAGGCACTGATAAGATCAGATTTACATTTTAGTCTAGGACCAGGCTTAAGCCTTGTCTGTGAAACCGGGGGATAGCGTATTAACAGTTTTTGTCGGGTTCAAAACAATATTGGACACCACTGACTTCCACTATTGAAACAAAAAATATCTTCTATGCTCAGTAGAAGAAAAAAGTCAAACAGCAAATGATATGACAGAATTTGTGGATAAAATCAGAAAACGCACTTCTGCGGATCATACAAGCTCCAAATATTGTTAGTTTTTTTACTCAATACAAATACAAATATAAACCCACTGCATTACACTTTATAATATTCAGACATCACTTCTGAACACCATTTGGAATATAAACAGGGACACGTTTGTCCATTACAAGTGGGAAAAGTGATACATTTTAATTGACGTTATGCGTTTATTTTACAATCCATAATCTAGACATTTTACAAAGAATTTTATAGACCATAATCTGAGTCAGTGTGCAAAAAAAGGTTACCCTGTCTGCTGTCTCTTTGGGTTCAGATCACACCCAAAAAAACAGTAACCCACAGCGCTTGAGAACTTGAGAATGCTAAAATACTTTAAGTGCTGATTTTACCCCTTTGTCCAACTTTAATTTGTGCTCGACCACAGAATACAATTACAGCTCAACTTTCCCCAATAAAATGTAAAAATATTCCCTCGCCATGATGATCCTCTGTCTTTTTGTGCATTGCATATAATAATTAAAATAGTTTGAGTCGTATTCTCACTCAAAAACCTTGCTAATGCTTAAAACAGACAGGTTTTAGTCTAGACTAATCATAAGATAGTTCATTTGGATCCTGAAAGCTGGGAATTTTGTGGTCCTGTCGACATCCATCTAGCAAAAGCTACTGTACAGCTCATTGGAAAGTAACTACAAAGTTTTCATAACCAGCGGCGTAACATGAATGGCATGAATACTATTTGCTCAACAAGTCATTTCATCTACTGCAAAAGCAAAACTAGTTCCAGACAAAGACTGTCTGAGTCTAAGAGACAGTGTTAGAGGGGTACCATCCAACTAAATAAATATTACTCAAATGACATGCTAGCCTTAGGAGCTGATTTGACTATATGAATATTGTGCGTGACAGCGTACTGCAGAAATGTAGGCCCTTGGGGAGGTTCGTGGCCCTCGCTGAGTCTAATCTTCCCATTCAACACGTTGAGGTCTGTGGTAAGTCAAGGCTGAGTTGAAGTCCTTCGGGATTGTGGCTTGAGGAAGCCCTATGGTGGTTATCATGTTTGGGTTTCTATGCTGGTTGATTTGCCTCCTCAACTTCTTCAGCATGGCTTCAGCCAGTGATTGTTCAAGCTCAGCGGCTTCGTCTCGAGATCGTCCTTGTATGAGTTTTCTTATGGTCTGAAGGTCTAGATCAGATCGGCAGTGCAAGTAACTCCTAAGGTTCAACTCCGGGAAGACGACCTCTCTCAGAGCTTCAACCGTCAGACTCTTTGCATGGTATCTCTCGAGTTTGTGCACAACGTTCTCCTCCAGGGATACAAAGCATATCCCTTTATTCATATCCAATGCTCCCATATACCAAGGTGTTGGTGGTTTCTTCCCAACAGCAGAGGAGTAGCCAGTATCGCTATGCACCTTGTTCTTTGACCATTGCTCTTTTTGAGTCGCTTGGCTCCAGTGTCCCTGCTTCTTGTTCTTCTTCAACTTCTTATCCTTTCCCGGTTGGGGACTCAACTTTGGCAGAAGTTGGTAGAGTCCCTCATCGGCCAAATCCGCAAGGTCACCCACCAGAAGCTTCTGGATGACTTGCTTTCTCTGAAAGGGGGACGCCGTTGAAAGAATACCATGCAGTCCTGCACCAGACACAATGTAGAGAGGGGTTCAAGCTTAGCATTGCAACAGAGGACTGCTTAGAGTAAAACTTTACAAGTGCAGGGGCTGGAAGGAAAAATGAAGGACCAAGCTTTCGTCTCCATAATTTAGCTTCTTAAGAAACATTGCCATGCAGTAAAGAACGCAGCAAGTGGCATCGATGAATTTAGCCTTCATGCAAGGATGTTAGCAAACAGCAAGACTGAAGCAGATCACTAGCCTCCGGTAAAGACAGCAAACCCAGACTTCTCTCATAGCAACAAAATGCCTGACATTTAGAAGTAAACTCTGTGGTGCACCAACTATAAAACCAGGTTTAGAGGAAAAGATTTATGTCAGTTGAAGCATCTAATTTAAAACCCAGCATTTGTTTCGAAGGAGCCTGCAGCAGCGAAGGTCTTTCATCCAGGAAAAAAGTAACAGTGCATAAATGGAGGCCTTACGCAGAAGTTGAAAGACAGGCAAAGCCAACTTGAAACTCATATTCCTATCGGTTCTTGGATAGGAAACCAATGGCACTTCAAGCATTGCAGCAGATATTGTAACACTTAGGCTTCCTTGCCATATCATATGAAATCATATTGCAATCTAAACACTGCTTACCATCTTTAAAAGAAACCAGTATCACCCTGTTATCTGCAAGTTGTGGTTTCCGGTAATTTCCGTGAAGTAGCACAGTAGTAGACTCTTGGGCATAAGAGGCGTACAGAGCTGTGGCCAATGCCAAAAACTGTAAAGACACAACAGTAACATTATTACACACAATACAGTTGACAGCTGAGACTATTGCCCCATAGTTGCAAGTCAAGAGTCAAGGTTTGCTAGTTAGGTGTTATATATCTATTGACAACCACTCAACGGTAGAAGTGTATTTTGAAAAAAATCTACTTTTTTGAATCATGTCTGCTGCTAATTGGTAGCTTTGCTATATTGCTATACAATATTATCGGACTAATATCGGAATCAGCCGATATGATTACAAATCGGGAAAAAAAATGCTTATAATTTCTGCACAGGAGAGACTTGGTGTTGTTTTTAAATAAAAGAAAATATATCTGTATCTGCATCCGTATCAGTCAAAATGATTTCACAAAATATCAGCATATCGGATATTGGCAAAAATCCAATATCATGCATCCCTACCCCAGATATTAAGAGTCCTACTTGGTCATACTAACAAGCTCATCAGCTCGGGGGGTGGATGTAGTGTATATTTAATATAAGTGTATATTTCACAGTTGGCCGATTTGATTTCTACTAAACCATCTTTTCTCAAAGGCAAAGCAGTACCTATTTTTGTGCAATACCTGTTTTCTTGAAATGGTGACCGGTCTCCTAAACACGGTCCATAGCACACTGGGATAGCAAGGTGGTGTGGTCAGAGAACCATCGTAGCGGTAATACTCATCCAAACTGGCTGGTAGCAGCGCATGAATGTTAAACGCTGGGACCTGTATTTTCTGATCTGCCAGTTCACAGGTTAGCAATAAGAGAGTGTTAGCTTACTTGTGTTGTGCACATCCCAATCACAGATATTTGAGAAAATCTGAAAGTAACATACCTCTATACTTTATCCCATTCACGTATTTGAAGAATTTGTCGAAAGCAGGGTTGAACTCTCCAATCTAAATTATATAAAACACTGACTCGTTAGAAAATAAGCATTGTGCTGGAAAATTTGTTAATAGGACTTTTTTTCCACAAGAATTATTACAGGGACAATCGCCACAAATTTTCGAGAGTTGACATGCAGTGATGGCTCATTGCTCAGCTCCTGCGGGAATAAAACCAGCTAACTTCCGAGCATCAACCCTGAGCCTTAACCACTGCACCACATCAGTCACAGTGATTTGAGGCCTGGACTCACCTCAATGAAAACTCCCAGCACAGCCAGTCCATCATGCTTGTCCACTGCCATGGAGATGTTGGGGTATTTGTCAGAATTGAAGTGTACTACATGCATCTGTATACAACAGGAAAAAAAATGGTTTTAAAGAAGAATCGTAAGTAATCTATATCTGTCAAGGACAAAACTTACCGCTGCTTTGCATTGAAATAGTCACATATAGCATGTGTCAGCTTATTTGGACATGTCATTTGACTGGCTAAAGAAAGCCACAACTTTTATTCTATTCAGGGTAATTCACAGCATGTGTCCTCTGGCATTTGGAAGGACAGGCAAATATGAAAGTACATGTTACTGAACATTGCATCATGCACTGTTGAGTCCTGACTTTGAGTCCTGACTTCAGGTTTCCTTTCAAATCCTCTATAGTGGGCTTATGCAATCGAAAGCAGTTTGCTCCTGCACTAAAGGTGTTCACAGTAATGGACAAGGTCTCCTCTTTAGGGTGTGCATGTACATATTTACTTTACCTCTCCAGCAAACCGTTTGCCATTAACAGTGTGTTCTGATCCAGTCAGCAGATTGGAAGATCCCCAGTGGAAGTGGAGCTGAGCTGCTGAATATCTGTGAGGGAGGCTGGAGATGTACATGTGTGACGGCAAAGACAACTGCACTGTGGGTACAAAGAAAAAAAAATCATTCTAATCATAATTTAAGGTATTTGTCACATGCAAGACAATGCATTGAATTTAAAATGATCAGTAATGATTTCTATACATTTTAAAAACAAATGTTCACTAGTTGGATTTCTGCATTATGCAGTTACGTTTGAAAAGTTGCACATGACGTAGATGGAAGAACAGATACAGGGTCTGCAAGCAAACGTGCAAAGACGGTAAAAAGAAGAAAATTCGATTTTTTGAGTTTTTTACTCTACCCTACCTTTTTATACGGAGTACGAACAAACCTTGCGTGACCTTTCCAAAGTGATTACATAATGCATAAAGTCGTGAATGTGCATCGTAGAATGGAAACCAAATTTTCCAAAGATACCTATACACGGACGAAACCAAGTAACCATCAAAGAAAGTGACGTGTCACATAGATATCATACATCTATACATAGATGCCTCATTAGTGACTGTTTCTATGGGCCTTGATACATAAGGATCTATGTCTCTATCTATGTTTATCTACATGCCAGAGCATCATGCGCCAAATGTTATGAAAGTCGTAGATTGTGGTGTATAAGAGGTAAAAAATGATATAAATACTGTGCATTTTTTATTGCACAGACCAACACCTAAATCTATCGTCATTAACCGTAGGGTCTAATTTGGTTTCGTCTGTGTATGTTTTTGTTTTTTTTACTGCAACGGTTAGAATTAAAAATCTTTGTTTGTGTTCTACTGACGAAACAAGGTCACCTAAATCTTGGATGCCTTGGATTTTTGGGTGAACTAAGATAAGTCCGATTGAAGTCCACTATATGGTAGAAAATATTAGAAATGTTTACCTCCAAAATTTTAATTTCTTTTCAACACATGAAAGAAAAAATCTTGGATGACATGGGGGTGAACAATTAAATAATAATATAATAATAATCTGACAAATTGTGCAACTTTTTCAATAATCGAGTCAAACTTTTTCCAAACTAAGCCTTAAATGGCTCTGAAACCCCAAACACAGTGGTACACTGTCAGGAAACCCCATCAGTATTCATCCTCATGACAGGACCTCTGGCATCAATGCACACTTGCTAGTTAACTATACATTTCCTTCTCTTTCAATGGCTCTTTGGAGTGAGAGTGGATAAAATAAAAGAGTGTCTTAAGTAAACAATCGCAGTCAAGAAATGGTAGATGGAACAACTTCAGTCTGTTTAATGCACTTGCGACCAAAAATATAGCCGAAAATACACATTACCTAGAAAAGTAGCACTTGCGATGTTAAGACGTTACCTCGAATCACAACTTTCCCATATTTTCCAGACTAAAATACAAACAGGTTTGTTTTATCATAATAAGCGGGTGATTACGTGAAATTGCTATGGCAGACATGCAAAATAGATCCTTCTATCATTTTCTCCACATTGACCTTGAAATTAGGCTTGAGAAGAAAGGCTATTTTACCTTTATGTGTGACGCACGGTCTCATTAGTTTAACAACCGCAAATCCTTTAATCTATTGCAGTTAAAGAAAGGTCTATGTTTTCGCTCAGACATTACAATATGAAATGTAATATCTAAAAACGTATGTGATGTGAAAATAGCTATTAGCTGTCTTAAAAAAACAAAATGCTCTATAATCATACCAGAGTGTCCGTTGTTGCTGAGAGTGAGCTGTTCATTGGTGGACAGGTTGTAGTTCTGGACCTGGATGGGCGGCAGGTTTGGATCGTATCTCAGCAGCTGTGTTTGGAAGTCGATGGGCGACTGGAACGCTCCTCCACAAAACGGGTAGTTGCTGGACCAGTTGTGTTCTCCGTCAGGTCCTGTAAGCACAAGTCAAAGAAAGCAGCGGTTAACGAAGTGACCGTTTCTTATCTGGTGGTGTACGTTTGAACATTTGATGTGGCCAGAATTGGACTGCATTAAAGTTTTGCTAAGACACAGGCTAAGGTCAGCGGTCACAGAACACTGCCTTACAAAATGAATGCCCTTCAGGAATACCACACCCAACAATAAAAGCTAATGTTTTGCTTTGGGGGAGGTCATTCCAAAAGAGGATACATTTGTCTAAGAGGCACTTCTAGTGCAATTGTTGAATAACATGGCAAACTTTTCAATTGAAATAATAATTACGAGGCTTTTTATATGTTTTTTCATTGTTTCTGCTACTGAAACAGTGGCAGTAAAAGTGGTTTGTTGTCGCTGTGGGCTTAAAGCATCACATTAAGGGTTTGTGTATTCTTTGTCAATGATGGTCATGGTTTTGTGGGCAGCTTTTGTTTTCTGGACCGCCGTAACTGCGAGACTTCAACACAGTGTTTCTTTTAGTAGCTTAACATGTTCCTCCCTTGCGGTCGTAATTACTCACTGGTCAGTTCATTTCTAATCTGAACTAGCCTCTCCGTCATAATCACATCAGATGCCTGTGGCCGGCCCTAAGAGGTTCATAACCCTAAATCATAGCTGCTATGCAGTCATAATGAGCAGACCTCTAAAGTAAAGCATCTGCAGCTCTCTGGTCTGGATGTGTTAGACATTAACACAATGAACTGTTTGTAGCTGAGGTCTATAAGCTAAAAGTAAAAGGGTTAGCTCACACAAAATGAAAATACTGTCATTAATAGCTCACCCTCACGTCGTGCCAAACCTGTAAGAACTTCAGAACACAAATTAAGATATTTTTGATGAAATGTGTGAGCTTTCCGACACTGCATCAACAACAATGCAACTGACACATTCAAGGCCCAGAAAGGTACTAAGGAGATTGTTAAAATAGTCACATCAGTTATGAGAAGTTATGAGAATACTTTTTGTGTGCGAAAAGATAAATAAATAACTTTATTGAACAATTTCTTCTCTTCCAGGTCAGTCTTCAATGTGCATTGCATGGACTATTTTAACGATTTTCTTACTACCTTTCTGGGCCATTGAACGTTTTAGTTGCGTTGTTTTCTGTGCAGATCCAAAATGCACTCAAATGTCATCAAATTTATCAAATTAATTTGTGTTCTGAAGATAAACTAAGGTCTTATAGGTTTGAAACAACAGGTGAAAGAATTTTCATTTTTGGGTGAACTGTCCCTTTAAGATAACCCTTAGTGGTATTGCCCTTATTTCATGAAATGAAATCATCAATTAAACATGTCCTTGCTTAATAAAAGTTTAAATTCCTTTAAAACAATACAGTCCTCAAACATTTCCCAATCTTAGTAACGCATTTTAATATATTAAAGATGCCACACAAAGTCCTAGTTTTAAACATTTGTTCTTGAGGTGGAGAATTATTGTTACACGCACATGACTTGGAACGAGATATACTCTGGGAAATTTCTGTGTCCAAATCTGAATGCGAGCCCAAGTACCCCAGCTCTAGCTGTTAGGGTGTTCTCTCGATGTTCGTTACTGAAGTGAAAAAAGACCTCATCCTTAGTCTCCAAGATATTCTCTGCTCAACAAGCGGCAGTATCATTCATGTCTGTCTGGAATAAATTCTAAACTCATCTAAGTTTTTTGAGCATTTGTGCATCTGTTTTCATCTTAGACCTCAGGCAGAGATGTGTTTGATGTCATTATGTCCCTGTACATGACTGAAAACGGCCTTGACTCAGGAATTAATTCAGAATGTCAAGAGCTCTCAGTGTTAGCCGGCACAAAGGACAACACTGATCTGAGCTCTGTCTGATGGGCACGATAACATCTACACAACAGCACAAGCACTGTTTCTCATTGTGGTATTTCAAACAGTGGTCAGTTGGGCACTTCACTCAATTGCCACATTGTCCGCATCTCAAAATATATACATTATCATTACATTTTGGGCCACTCCACCAGTATTCAACTATTATCTCATTTCCCTGATTTCTGCATGAGTACCACTCATGTTTTCCTCAGAAAATACAAAGATCTAGTTTTAGTAGCAACTAAACTTAGCAATTTCCTTAATAGGGGTGTATGGTTTGATAATCACATCGTCTAAAATTTTTAGTCTACAAGCCTAAATACAGCACATGACAAATAAGTCTGACTTTGTAGGCACTGTAAATTTGCTTGCAGAAGTGAAAATTATTTCACAAGTTTAACTGAAGGGACAGAAGAGATTCAGCTTGTAAATTGCAATGTGCCACACACAAAGACAGAATAATATTATGCATTGTTCTTTCCTAAGTATAGGGAGCTATGAATTTTCACAGCCAAGCAATTAGACGAACAATCTCCTCCCAAAATAAAGCCATTATACAGCTCTGTTTTGCAGTTGAGGTCCCTTGAGTCGCCCTTGTATCTTCAAACCAGCTGTAAGATAAATCAAACCAAAACAAGACATGTAATGCAATTACATAAAAGTGTGTAATTCAATTCTGCGTTACTCAATGATTCAACAAGGTCTCCTTGCAAAGTCAGTGAGGACACGTGATTGACAAGGCCATGAGGCGAGAGCTGGTGGAATGACACGAGAGCCGTAAGAGCCAATAGGGGTCAAAACGGGGTCATCTTTGCACCACTAGATCCCATTTACCAGGAGCAACGTGTTCTTTGATACCTTCTCCGTGGCTGCCAGAGGGTCTCCACGTGCACAGTGGTATGGCATACTGGGATTGTTAGAGATAAAGGTGAAAAAGCCTGCCCAGGAATAGTCTTGACTCGTGAGGATGGTAACCAGAAGCCTGTTTGGTTCCCTAGGTGCAGGCAATAAAGCAGCGGCCGTGATTAAGCATGTTTATTTTAAAGCTCTTCAGAGTGTAAAGAGCACGTTTTGCTGGTCTCTGTAGCAGATGACTGGGTGACCTTTTCTACTGAGGTGAAAACGACTCCATCTGGCCATTGTGAGGGAAGACATTACAAATCTACTAGATACAGTTAGGTGATAACCTAAGCTTAAAGTTTCACCATTCCTCTGTCTTGCCTTCGATGGGATGAAATAAACGCGAAAAACATTTCATTTACATTTTTAGTCAACTTTTTTTGATGACTCTCATTAGTGAAAATTAGTAATTACAGGGTATTGGTTTGAGTTGTCTGTTTGAATGAATCAAATAACATAACGATTCAATGATTCCTTTGCTTCATTAAAACAGAACAGTTCACGTAAGTCTATATGTGTTGTCGTATTAAAACGTTTTCAAAAGTTCAGTGAAATGAAAACTTCTACCAGGGAAACACTTGAACTGATCAAAAATGATAAATAAAAACAAATGAGTCTAAAATCGGCTGATAATATCAAACATTTTTAATTTCCTCGACTGAATAGAATCAATGTCTGAAGCTAAAAAATCTATGACCATAATGCACTACACTGATCTGTCAGCTTCAAGCTGTAGACTGGCTCTGACTTTCCTCAACTAGCGTCAACTTTTTCAGACTGGGTAAAAAATCGCGTAATGTATTACAGGCTTCATTTAATACCTAATTCAAAATGCATTCATTTGAAAGTTACTTTTATCAAAAATGAATTAATAAATCCTGAAAACATACATCAAAGTTTACTCAAAAATATTAATATTAACATTAATAATAATGAGAAATGCTTATTGAGCATTAAATCAACATATTAGCATGATTTCTGAAGGATTAGGTGACACTGAAGAACTATATATATATATATATATATATAAAAGTTATATAAATTCTAATACCTTTTCACAATATTACTGTTTTTCCTGTATTTTGAATGAATAAATGCAGCCTTAGTGAGCATGAGAGACTTACAGTAATTTAGCTATATAGATATACTGCTGCTTATATATATATAACTGATACTTTGGTACATATATTTTCATACACACACATCCACCGATCCAACAAACTATCCATTAATCTATCAATCCTCTTTGTATTCATTAAGGAAAGCCTTCCATTCTTCCATTAAATATTTTGAAATGCAACAATGGTTATTTCATTTAAACAAATAAATACATAAATACATACAGTATAATCAACGTACTTACCATTATACGTCCATTTTGCCCCTGAAAAAGAGACAGAAACATATATTAAATGCTTTTTTAAAGTTTCACTCAATTCAGTCATAAATCAGTCAGACAATGCATTCCACTGCAGCTGGACTTTATTCTGGCTGCAACCTGCTGCTTTGGTCACTGCTGGCTACTCAATCTGACTGACAGGCTGAACCAGGCTCTTGCTGGGCTTTCCCAGAGATTTCTGGTTGACAACGAGATTCCCCCGGAGCAAGTGTAATCTGTCACTGCTTAAAATTCTAAAGAGCAAGTCATTGGAAATCAAGGCATTGCTCGAATCATTAAAGTTCATAAGTTTAATTTAAATTGATGTTGACACAGAAACGCAAAGCATTTTTGCACAACTAATTTTAATGCACCATGCACTGTACAGTAATGGAAATTTTTCCCAAATGACACAGGAAATTATTATATTTTATTAATATGAGGTCCAAACAGGAAGCCGCAAAATTGTACTGAGCAATTTGGTCATCATTTTTTATTCACAAAAGTTAATCTACCTTGCTACTGTAGGACCACAGCTTTTTCCTAAACTGACACTTTGGGTAAAATATACAGAAAAGATATTAACGGCGCAGTTAAGTCAGCACCTGAGTGCTAATTTGGCGTGACAAATGTTCCACCTGTTTTTTTCAATACACTGAGGTCATTCGAGGTCATCTGTCGGATCTGTAGACACAGCCTTACTAATTTAAAGCGTTTTGGGGTTCTGTAAATTTATAATTACACATTATGATTTTACATGTTCTTACTTCACTCCCAGGGTTGTTCATTTATGGAAACAGCATTCACCCACTCATTATGTTAACAACTTAAATGAACTTCCAGGAATCTATATTTGATGTTCAATTTTCTTCCAAATTACTGCTTCTGTGCCAATATGAGACCATATTGTCCATTTAAAGTCATGCAAAATGTTGCAAGCTTTTACAAAAGCTTTTTACTGAGTATTTTGAAGAAATACAAACATTCCAAAATATGCATCAGAAATTAATTTTCTGAAAGTTTTTTTAAAAGAAACGAACTACTTCTGCAGAATAAAATGCAAAAAATAAAATAAAATAAAAAGCTAGGTAGGCAACCACATGACTTATTAGCAAACATTTTCACGTTATATAGGCTAATGTTGATCAAATGATAAATAATTCACATTTTCCTTTATTCTTTTATATGTTGGCTACAAGTTCTGAATACACATAGGCTACTGACATGTCAAGTGATAGGTTATCATATTTCAGACCAATCAAAGGAAGTTAGGTTACTTACCTGTGGACGCGAAGGGACACGCGATCAGTATGATGAATATGAGTGTCATTGCAGAGAGGTACCGGCTGCTTCTCAAGTGCCCTCAGAAGTCGACTCAGAAGAGAGAAACGTTGACATAGCTGTCGGAACCGGCTTTTATATCAAGCATGCTGCGCTCGCGAGTTAAACAAACTGACGTCACGGCGATGACAGAGCAGCGCCTCAGAATATCAGTCGCTCGTTTACAGTGAGTGACTTCATACAGATCTGCGGCTGTGCCTCGAGCCAGTGTGCTGCCTACCCAGGCACCATCAGAGGAGCACAGCTTTGTCTTAACTCTCATAAATAGCTATTAGCCACACGCTCTCAAACCGGCAATTTTAAAACTCCGCAAACAAGGTACAATAGAGCGTCATCTGATATAAGAAAAAAATTACAGCGTATATGACAGTGATTATATCTCCATATTGCAGCATTTGCTCGGTGTTTACTGCGCCCGCAAATAACACAGAGCGTTATTATAGGTGTCTAGCCTATATGCATATCGTGGGCATCGTGTTTATTGTGCAGCTGTATACATTAGGCATATCTTTGACTGGTTTTACTGCTATTGATGCATAAATTATCATCTATATTTATTTGTATCAATCAGTCCATGCGCAGGAGACGCCTCTCAGTCAATCAAATTAATAGTTACAGGTCATCATCATCATCTAGAGCATATGCAGTATATATATATATATATATATATATATATATTAACGGAATATCACTAATTTTTCTTACCTAAACAAAATAACCCAACTGCAGTTTGACTGAGATGAACCTGAACGCACAATAGGAAAAACAAGATTTGAAGTTATAAGGAATTAGGTATAGCCCATGTTTTTGCAAATAAATGATTCATAGACCAGAAAAAAAGTTTCAGTTATTTTGGCACGCATTGACCTTTTGTGACAATAGGCTCTACATAGGTAAAACACATATTGCAAATGATGCTGTTTTCTTTAGATAGTATTACAAATAAATTACTGTCAATAAACAGCAGCTTCTTATTTTATGAACTTAATATGTCTAGCTTTATAGAGGCACATTAGCACAAATAAGTTTTCACTTGAGTGAAAAGTGTTAAAAGTAGCTTTTCGCCTTCTTAATATGTCGTAATATCATGTCTTAAACAGTGCATGCCATAATTTGATAGAAAAGAATCCATGCTGTAAATAAGTTTTTTTATTATACACACTGATATACTTTATAATGTCACTACAATCTAAATCTGTAACATACGTGTGTCACAGACTATGTGAATCACCCACTGGAGACACATGGACGATCTTTTAGCGAACCAAAGGTTAAATGAGGAGAATCTCTCAGTAATTTACCCTCTGGGCCACTAAATATTAAAAAAAAAAAATGTTAAAAGCCTACATAAATACATGATGAGACTCAAGAATAACAAAATTTTGTTTTAATTTGCGTTCTATAAAGGACTGTCAATGCTGAAACCTGAATCTCTATGCACATGGTTTCCAGGGCCTCTTACTGGCACCGTGCTGGATACTATTTTCATCTGTAACCTGTGAAGAATTCTCCCATAGTAAGATGCACAAAAATGGTTATTATTCAACCTGGTTCCATAAAATAATGTACCTGTCAGGCCTATGGACTGCACTGGGATCAGTCAACTGTTCACTAGCTCAGGTGCCTAACGAGCTAATCACTGCCAGCTTACCTGTGATAACTCACCATCCGTACATACCTGTCTTCACAGACCGTTGTCTTGAAATCCCGTCATCCACTGGAAACACCTGGAAAAGAGTAAAAGTCTGCATTATCCTCACGGATGTACACAGTGCTCACTATACGGCGGATTGAGATCTCCTTATCTACGGATCATCCGGAAGCTGTGAACTGTGTGCGCTGGGCTGCTGTATTCATATCATTCCAACGACTTTAATCTATTTTCAATAAACTCATTTCAACTTACCTCATTGCCTCCTCCTTACGCTTAGCGGTTACAGTACCTCTGTGCACCTTTCGTGCAACGCTTTTTTTACTCCCCTTACTGCACAGTTTCCACTCAGAGAAATGTCCACTGAGTGGCGCTAAAAGTTCAGTACTTGAACCATGCACGTTTTTATTACGTTAGTATAGGTACATATTGCTGTGTTTTTATTACGTTAAATATCCGGTTATGGTTAAAGTTAATGTTAATATGCCTTAAGGCCCCGATATACTTCAAAGAAAGTTATTTTTCATTTGAGGGCAAAAAGAAGTTGGAAATGGCTGAGTGACGGTATACTGGTTCCGAACATCCTGACACCCCTGCACTGCTGGTGTTTGCACGTAGCCTATGCGTTTGATTAAAAACGTAAGTCTATTTATTGTGCACTTTTTAAAAATTCACTTTAAAAGAAGAACGATGACAGCAGCAGCAGTATGGTGTCATATTTATTTGCTTGCTACCTTTCCTTTCATTTTTTTCATGGCTTTGGAAAACTTGCGTCTGATGTTTCTCTACATCGCTTTTAACTCTTTGTCGTTCACACAAGCTTCGTTCTAATCTCTCTTTAGGAATTAATTGCTTCTGCTGAACTTTTAAGGTCTCTCCGTGAGCGATTGCCCAGGTGCGGATATACATCTGTGGCAGCTCAACTATGTATATAGTGACTTGGAGATGGTGCTCGCTTACCTGACCTCGGCTGAAAGCAAACGATCCTGGAGTAAAAAATTCCTGGTCAAAGTAGGTGGAGTTTCAGAACACACCCACTGATTGCGTATCCACCTCAGACCAATGGTAGCTCAAAGGTGTTTAGGAGCTAAAACAAACTTCGTTTTTTTGTCTGATTTTGTTTGAAATGATGACGTTTCAGTTCGATTTAATTTGAAGCATACCAAATCCAACTCAAACCTACCCGACAGTGTTAACAAATGTAAAACTGCTATGAAAACACATTTATTGATTCAACAACTGTGTCATTTCAACTTCCTTTTAGATTTGAACTGTTTTGTTGAACTGCAGTTACACAGAATTGAACCAGAGCTCCTAACCTCTCAAGTAGATCTCTGTACTCTGTGAGCTACCGAACAAACCTACTGTGTATGAAAACACATAGATATGAAGCTGGATATGTGTGATGCTAACACTCAAAAGCATCAGTTTTTAAATATCCCAGCATATTAATATTCATTCGTTTTTTGATTCTTCACTAGACCAATACTAATTGTGCTTAACGGAATACTTCATCCAAAATTTTACATTTGCTAAAAATATTCACACCCTCAGGTCATGAAGATGTTGATGAGTTTGTTTCTTCATCAAGCAAATTTGAAGACATTTTGCATTAAATCACTTGCTAATCAAAGGATCATCTGCAGTGAATGGGTGCCGTCAGAATCAAACGACTGATAAAAACATTACAGTAATCCACAAGTAATCCACACACTCCAGTCCATTAATACTTCAATTAATGTATGTTAAAAAAAAATAAATAAATAAAATTTTAATAAAATATATATTGTGGATTTGTATTTAATCAAACATTGCAGTGCAGTTGTTTCTTACAAACCTGCAGTTTTTCACCTCAAAAGTCATTAACCGATGGACTGGAGTGGTGTGGATTACTGTGATGTTATTATCAGCTGTTTGAACTCTCGTTCTGACGGCACCCATTCACTGCAGAGCATGTGTTGATGCGAGTAATAGAAATTACATTTTCCAAATCTGAAGATGAAACAAACTCCTTTTTTACTGATTACTGCTTGTGTGCAAAGAATGCAGAACAATACAAATGTATTTTAAAGTTTATTTTTACTTATAAAGAAATATTCAAGACAATGTCAACTAAATGTTTAAATTTAAGCAGCACATTTATTTTTTACTTGCAGAAGTACAACTTTTACCAAATATATATATGTATTGAAGTAAAAATCAAAAACAGATAATAAACAACGAGATTTTGTAGGCCACACTTAATCATCAGTTGTCCAAGTGTAAAATAAAAGGAAACCATTAACATCTACAGAGAAGTTGAAGAGATTTAATAGGATTTCATTTTAATGCAAGTGACATCTTGTGACATGTACATTGATGGGCTTTACTTCATCTGTCTATAATTGAGAAGTTCAATGTATTGAATATTTAATCCCATATTTTCTCACAACTTGATATTAGAAGATGGCCAATAATATAGAGAATTTAAGTAGTTTTAAATCCTGTACTTCTAACAGTAAAACACCGGCAGCTGTGGTTGCCAGAATCATTCTGTAAAATACACACCAATACACTTTAAAAGTGTTGCAATTCACGAAACCAATTTTAAACCAGTAAATCCAACCGCCACTTTCTGCTGAATTAGCATAACCACACTGCTATACCAAAATCTGTTTTGATCCCTTAACATATACTGACAACCAGCCTAATAACACAGGTGCTAAAAAAATAAGACGCATAGAGAATCATAAGCTTTTCCACAAGCTGAGGTAAATCCTAATATATAGAAGATGAACCGTGTCACAACCACAAAACACTATGGTAACACACAACACTAAAGCAATACAATAAACATTTATCTAACAACATAAGATATATAAGCTAATAGTAATAAAACCTAAAACACTATTATTTACATGAAACACCATCACATGTGAAATGTTACACAGGGAATGTCAATTATAAGCTGAACTGTTCTTTGCATTCGAAGAATCTGTACATTTCAGTATTTTATTGTAAAATGTCGTTTGATGTTCCGATTGAATTTTTATAGTAAGTGAACATAAGCAATTTAATCAAATAGCAGTTTTTTACTGTAGCATTTTTGGTAACACTTTATTTTAAGGGGTCCATAATACAGAGTAATTACCTACAGTAGTAATTAAAAGAGTAATTACCTAGTAAGTACTTAGTAGCAGCCGTTATGTTTACATAAAAAAAATGTACTTACGATGTAACTAAGTTATGAACAGTTTGTAACTTTGTAGACGTAAGGCTGCTATTGTTAGACATTTGTAACAGACAGCTACTTATGAAACCAAAAGATTGTCACATATGTGTTGCAGGTTTATACAGCTTAATTATAAACTCAAATACACAGGCATAAGTTAAAGTGTATCAAGGTTGTACTTAAGTGTAAGTAATACATATTACACATATGACCCGTTAACATGTGTAACAGTAGCTGCATACTGTACAAACTGTTCAATAACTCATGTTATGTTATAAGTACATTTTATTTCATGTAAATGGTTACTACTTAGTACCTAATTAGGTAATTACTCTGTATTATAACACATTAAAATAAAGTGTTACCCATTTAAACTGCAGTTATTTTTTTTAGGGGTCATGACATGGATTTGATTTATGTATTATCATAATTTTTATTTAGTATTTTTAGGTTTGTTTATAATGTTAATATTAAAGAAATAATCATTTATTAACCTTCATCATAACAGATCTGGAGAAATTTAGCATCATATCACAACTCTCTGCAGTGAATGGGTGCCGTCAGAATGAGAGTCTGATAAAAACATCAGAAGTAATCCACACCACTCCATACCATCAGTTAACATCTGGTCAAGTGAAAAGCTGCGTGTTTGTAAGAAACAAATCCATCATTAAAACATCTAAACATTGCTTGACAAATATGTTGGGGGATGTTGATATGAAAGGATAACAAGGAGATGGACGTTTTTAGTGTGATTATAGATTATGGATACAAACACATTTTTAAATTACATTTATTAATTACTGCTTTTAAATAATAAAGAATTGTTTTACTCCTGTATAACAGTTTTGAAACAAATCAATCGCAGTAACAGACGTCCGTTGTTCCCTCCTTAGAGTTTATTACTCTTATCTTGAAAAAGTACAAAGTGCAAATCATCCTCCCCTTACTGATCATAGTTTGCAAACGTTCATCCACACCGGTGTTCGCACGACTATGCGGCTCACTATGAGGGAACTGGGCGTAATTTTGTTAATTTTTGCCATAAACCTTAACGTTCAGGCCCAAACAACAAAATCAGGTAAGATTTAAAAATAAACAACATATTCAGTTATTTTGTGAAAGATAAAGGGGTTTATGTCTGATTTAGTCTTTGTATTAACTTTATTACTTAATGTTTTTAAATGCTGAATGGAGAAAATAATATTCTCAAGGCCGAAGAAATTACCAAAGACTAAAAACACAACCGTATTTTATGTGATGAAATGTATATAAGGTTCTTCTTTGAACTTTCTATAGACAGTCATGCCTTGGAAAGTCATCTCGCCATTGACCGTGAATATATATATATATATATATACTGTGTGTGTGTGTGTGTGTGTGCGGGCCTGATTTTGAGGAAGCAAGCTGAATCCAGAACTGCATTTTTAATTTGCAAAAGACAGAAGTTT
>JAUMHP010000084.1:10040818-10052942 GCA_032361065.1 Enteromius trimaculatus
TATATATATTATTTGTTTAAGTTTAATTCTTAAGTAGAAAAGGAAGGTGCATCAAGACAAATCTTGAAGTCTAATTGAAATAAAAACAGAAAGCTAGAAGCATAGATCTGTTTAAAAAGTTACCTAGAGAAAGAGTTTTATATTTAATAAATTGAGATATTTTATGTTAGGGTGTAATAATACTCAGTTTGAATTAGTTTGAATTGTAATTCTGTAAATTCTGCTTCCTCTCATTCCAAGTTAACTTCCTGTGGGGTGTGGCCATTTTAATTCAAATTCACTCTTAACAACTAAAACATTACAACACTGGCCTGTGACTCTACACCCTTTATGGCACTGGGAACTGGGAATTGATATTTTAATATTTTTGTACAAACAGGTACGAATGAAGTCATTGTCGTGGTTTTTTATAGGGCACAATTACACACTCGCTGTCCAGGTCTAATACCCTAGAAATCATTAACATACTGTACAAAACAGAAAGAAAAAAAAAAAACAATATTTACAATCATCATAAAAACTAGGTGTGGACTGCGACAGACTAGTTACACATTACTCAGGATACAAAGATCACTCCCATTTCCCTGTTTTTTCTATCATTGTTGCATAATGTAGCATATTATTATTAATATAATTATTTTTATTTTAAATTATGATTCTCTAATGCAGTACAAATCATCTTCTTTCTCCACCATAAAAAAAAAAAATCTGTAGCGGCCTGCAGTCTACCGCCAGATGGAGGAACAGCATCTGAGGACGAAGTTATGGTATATATGTACTATGATGCAGAAAAAGACAACTGTCAACCGTTCCGATACTCTGGGAGTGGTGGAAATGCAAACCGATTCATAACTGAGAGGCAGTGCATGAGAAACTGTTCACAAAAGGCTGATGAACTTTTTCCCTTGAATGGTAATTACATCATTGCTTTTATATATAAAATGCACATTATTGTTTATCATTTGTTCATTCAAACAATGCTTGACTTAAGACAATGCTGCCACCCTGTGGTAGACACAGTATTTGATATATTTATATTTATTTGTCATTTTTTTTACTGTTTTGAACAGCAAGAAAAGCTTGCTCTCTTCCAAAAAAGCCAGGGGAATGTTTCGGTCACTATCTCCGTTATTACTATAGTCCTGAACATCACACATGCAAGTCTTTCTACTGGTCCGGCTGCGTGGGTAACGGAAACCGATTCCTCACATTGAAAATGTGCAATATCACATGTTACAATGCAGCAGGTACGTGGCTAATAATTTATAGAAATATCTTCAAAATAAAGGTGCATGCTTCACGATGCCACAGAAGTTTATATGGTTTAAATGGTTCCATAAGGACTTTAAAAGGGTTACTCCATCCCAAAATGAATGTCGTTTCAAACCCGTATGGTAAAAGCTTTGTTTGTCTTCCGAACACAAATTAAGATATTTTGGATGAAAACCGAGAGGCTTGTGACGGTCTCATTGACTGCCAGGTAAATAACACTGTCAGGGCCAGAAAAGTATGAAAGACATCTGAATTTGGCATCAGTGGTTCAACCGTAATGCTATGAAGCAATAAAAATACTTTTTGTATGGAAAGAAAACTAAAAGCAGTATCGCTTCTGTGTCAGGTCCCACACACGGTATTGTTTTGGTTATTGTTTTTCATGTAAGTGATTCAGTTCGATTCAAATTTATTCGTATAGCGCTTTTCATTGTACATATCATTGCAAAGCAGCTTTACACCAAAGTAATGTTTTACAGTATATGTAGTAGTAGCTTGTACATGTAGATATGGCATAGATGTGAGGTAAAGATCAATTAATGACGTAGTCGAACAGACAAGGATCATTATAATTTAGTAGCAGAGGTCGGTAGTGTTGTGTGTTGTTTCAGGGCTGGCATCATCTGAAGTCCTTTGTGGGTCATCCCGAGGTAACTAGGAATTCACAAGCTCCAGTCTGGATCCAGAACACAGATGATGCCAAATAGGAACAAAATTAGCGTAGCTGCTATTCAAACTAAGAAAATGAAGATTTGTTAAAGCAGAGCTAAAAGATTAATAATGAACATCTGATCAGATAACACTGCAGGAAAAGTTGAGATGCATAATTGGAATGCTTGGCTACAAAGATGTGTCTTTAATCTAGATTTAAACAGAGAGAGCGTGTCTGAACCCCGAACGTTATCAGGAAGGCTGTTCCAGAGTTTGGGAGCCAAATGTGAAAAAGCTCTACCTCCTTTAGTGGACTTGATTCATGTCAAATCTTTCATTTTAGCGTGGAGTAACCCTTTAACATCTTAAGAACCTTTCAGTTCTTTGTGGCGCAAGAAGGTTATCCAGATTATGAAAAGGTAAGAAAGTGGTGGTTCTTTAAAGAAACTTTGACTGAATGGTTCTTTGTGGAACCAAAAATGGTACGGCATCGCTGTGATCGCTTTTAAGCACCTTTATTTTTTAGAGTCTAAAAGCATGTTCATGTGTATTTGTTTGAACAGATGAAGGCCTTGAAGACTATTCTGGTGAATCTGATGTACCAATCGGTAACTTAAATGCATTAAATACCTAACTTAAATACATTTTCAAGAATTTTTATTCAATTATAATAACGTGTTATTATCCCATCAGGAATTATCTTGGGTGTTGTGTTTGGTCTCATTGGTGCCGTTATTCTCGTTGTGGTGATTGTCTTTGGTGTCAAGCATAAAAACAAGTATGTCATAACGGTGTATATATATATATGAGTTTGATTTTATTGATTTTTACTGGCAATTTGTTTGTAGTTACATGTTAACATGGAATTTTCTAGGCCTAGCTCGAAGAAAGTCGGGAAAAAAGATGGAAAGTCTGCAGAGCAACCGCTGAAAGAGCAGGCCATTGAGATGGGAGGAGGAGAAGAACAGCCAGCCACTCCTGAAGTCTTGACAATCCAATCCTAAATTTTTAATCACTGTTTGCATTTTTGTTTTTTTAAGATGTACAGGTAAAAATGTTTGACTGTAATAAAAAGGTACATACTTAATATTCCTGTTGCTTATTTAGGCAACTTGTACTTAATACTTGCGTCTATATTTTTGGAAGTCCACTTCTAATTTGCATTGTATGTCCGCTAAACTGGCCATATCACAATAAACATATAAAAGTAGAAATGTCTGTATGGTCGTCAATGGCTTGAAGTGTGATACTGTTTGCTTGTCGGTGTTTGGAAAATGAATCATGTCGCATTCAAATATAATTTCACACAACATTAAAGTTAAAGCAGAGATTTTCAAAGAAAATAACAACATAAAATTGGGAAAATAATAATAATATATAAAGCAAAACGTCAATTTACAGACTGAATATTATTATATTGTTAGTCATAGTTGTATGTTTCTTAACAAAAAAGAAAAATATTGCAATAATAAACAAAAAAATAATAATAAGTGAACATTTACACTGTTTAATTGTTTTATTCATAGGGTTTCACTTCAGAAATGAAATAAAGTAGGCTTAATAATAAAAAATAAAAATAAGCTGAATAAAATAATTAATGTATAATGTGTATTTTTTATTATTTAATTTATTTCTGTAAATAAATACATTTAATTACGAAATATATTATATTATTATATTGCTGTCCGTAGTTTTATTCTCAGCAATACACACGCTTGTGTCGACATCCCATTAAAGGACAGGCTCAAGACAGGCAATAATCTGAATAGAGACTGATTAGTACGCTCTCTATTTTGCTGTCTAGGTAGGGCTCGTAGTAGGTTTTGAGACAGCCCTAGTGTGTGCATGCATGTCTGCTCTCTTTAAACCATAACAACTGACTTCACTTAGCAGAGCCACATCACTCCTCACGCATTTAAACGTTTAAGTATCCACCAACGGGAAAGCGAAAACACATTTTGTGCCTATTAACACACACTTTTAGACTTTGAGTACCACAGGGGCCATCCAGGAGAGGACAGACTGGCTCAGCTAGTGCTTTAGCTAGCACACAGACTCATGGAGTGCCCTCACCTTAACTCCAGTGTCTGTATATCGGTGGATCCGACCCGGTTCCCCAACGGTTCCCCTTCTTCATGGTGCTGCTCTGGTAAGTTACACGGATTTCAAAATTCATTAATAACGAGTAATAATTCAGTCAGTTTCCTGTGAGAGCTAGCTCGAGCTAGCCGAACTGGCTAAGTGCCTCATTGCTCTCAGCAGCAGAAGCTCGCGCTTGGCGACTTTCGTGTTTTTGTACTAACAAAACCGAGGAACATCTAAACATATAATATGATGTGAAATAATAATATTGAGTAATTGTGCTTTATTAAACATTAAACCCACAACCCGAGCAGGTTAGCTTCACACAGCAGCGAAACTTGTTAAATTGAGGCTGAAAGCTTATTGTTCTTGAAGGCATTACAAGGAAACGCTTTGTTTTTTTCTTTATAGAAAACGTTAATATTAAACGACAGTCAATTTTCACCCTGTCAGAAAATTTGGTGATTTTTCTTTTTTAGGGGGTTTTTAATATTATATCATCGTGGTGGGCTCTGTCGTTTGCTTTGTATTGACCAGTTCATTTAAGAATACAAACCGATTTACAGTCAATTATTAATATCCATCTTCATATGCAGACAATACTAAGCAGTCTAGACAGACAGACCTCAAAATAAACCGGAAATGATGTCTGCACACGTTTTTACAACATAAGTGTAACGTTAATACATTCATGGCTTTACATAACCCATGTAAGACAGCACTGAAATACAAAGGTTCTGTAACTTTTTCTCTCCTTTTTGGATTTGGACATTTGCTGTAGGTAGGAAAGTATTAAGAGTGGAAATTTAATTGTAGATGGTAATTATTGGCTTATCGTGAGACTGCTTTTACAGGGGCCGGTTTGCTGGAAAAATGTTCCCGAGACCATCCGAGGAAGCCATTAAAGGTTGTAGAGACCTCTAAAGTAACCCTTAGGTCTCATGGCTGAGAACTTGTGGAAAGAAGCAAGTACACCTGTGTCTGCGGCCTGCAGATCAGGGCGGGGCTGAACCTTATTATAACCTTATTAGCTCTGATTGGCTCGGTCTTTCATAGGCGTATATTATAGAAAATGCTCGGAATTGGTGTAAAACAGTGCATGCATTTCTGAGCAAATCACACTAGTCGTTAAAGGTGTCCAGTCCTCTCCAGTTAAACAGAAGTGTCTAATTCCACACAAATATGAGCTTAAACCGCTCCATCTGATAATTATTATGAATACTTAAGTGCATATTTTATTTGAGAATTACATAGTACTTGCATCCTGGCTCAGAGAACCAGACAAATCCAGTTGTTCATAGTTAACTTGACTCTGTGTCTGTTTTATTGAATCGGATTTCAGCTGCTGCAAGTTTAATCTTCTGGATCAGTCGACTTCACAAATGAATCGTTCGGTGGAAGCCTATTTGTGGACCAGCTGACTGAAAAGAATCGGCTCCATAGATTCGGTCACAAAATGGGAAGAAGAAGAGAAGATATCAATTTAGTATATTTATATCTATCTTTAAATATCTAGTAAAATTAGTTTATGTAACCATTTTGTTTGAGTTACATTATATTTCAGTCATTCCACTCAGCATTGGGGATTTAAAAAAACAACTGCAACAGATATTTATGGTTATAAATATTTATTGCTTTTATACTATCTGGCATAGGCGACATTAAATAAATAAAAAAAATCTAGTTATACTTTTATAACAGTAGTAACATTACCAATATGTAATGCATCCATAACATAAGTGTATTTTAACCAGTAATGAACTGACATGCTAGATTACACTGAAACCCCATGAACATTTAGGGTGTGACGCCCAGAGGCCCCTCAGCACACCCACGGGACATGAGAAATGCCCCATATCTCTGGTTTAACACATTTCAAACATGTCAATCGTTAGTACTGTTAAAAAATAATTTATTGACCGAACTAGTAAAACAGAACTATGAACCACCTTCAATACAATGTAAATGAATTAGACTTCAATTTTGGGGCACTTTATGGCAGGTTCTTTGGGAAAATCGTACACAACATACCTGTTTAGGTGGCTTTGTTCCTCATAACAGCGTGATTTTTGTTAGAACGTCGCTTCTTTTGTTGTGAAGCGTATTATATAAAGCATGTTACAATAGCACAGCATCGGCGCCTTCTTATTCGGCTGTCAGCAGGTACGAGGAGACGGACGGGGTCTATTGACTTTTGCCACATTGGTTGGGTCGTACACAGACCAGCATTCACGAGAATCGACCGTTCCTTAGCAACTGCTAATTCAGATGCTTGTTGTGCGCTCGGAGGGAAGGTGATCAAGGCAATTAGAACAAAGCGCTCTCTCCCAGCATGCCACAGCCAGAGATTACATTCGCATGAGGTTAACATGCCACTTTATCTCTGCACATTACAGTCTTCATTATACACTAGGTTTCACGCCTTGAGTATGTGGGTCTGGTTTCAAACACCTGTAAAATACAAAATTTTTTGTTGTATTATTTTAAAATGATTAAAAATATATAACAAAAAATAATAATTTATTTTATTATGTGTGGGTCTGGTATAGAGCTTGAAACAAAAACGTTTTTAACAATATATTTGATATATTTAGCCTATGTTATATATTTCTTATTTAATTTTTAAAACATTTTAAGCTCAAGAGAAGCTGCCAGTTTTACAGGTGTAGGCACATTTTTATATTATGATTTATTTTTATTTTATCATTTTAATTGTAGGCTTAGCGTACAGTGCTTTGAAATGCATAAATAAATGATTGTTTATTTTGTAGTTATTTTTTCCACACTTGTTGGATTGTGCATAGAAGAGAAGCTGACTTATTTACAAAATATAAAAAAATGTAAATAGTGTTTATTCAATTA
Organism: Enteromius trimaculatus; assembly: GCA_032361065.1. Classification (NCBI taxonomy): domain Eukaryota; kingdom Metazoa; phylum Chordata; class Actinopteri; order Cypriniformes; family Cyprinidae; genus Enteromius; species Enteromius trimaculatus. The sequence goes on from JAUMHP010000084.1 coordinate 10,047,686, forward strand.
TTTTATACATTTGTAAAATGCCAAATCATATTATATTACTCATATGTTGTGTATTTTGACATTTTGTAGTTTGCCGGTCAAACAAGAGCCCATGGGTTTGCCTGACATGTTTAAACGTGCATTGTGGAAGGTGAGAGCTAAAACTAATATCTGTGTGGTTTTGTTTCTTTATATATGGCTTGCTGTAAATTCATATTTCCTTGATTGTTTAGAATTATATTTAAGCTGTTTTAAAACACTCAAAATATGAAATTTATTTCAGTACACGAAATAGTTTAATTATTAAAATATCACATTTTTACACATTTAAACGACCTTGCATCTGTTTCCTGTGGCAGGTATGTAAACGGACATGCAAAAAAACATTTCGAGGAGATTCAGGCACCAGGAGGCAGCCAAAGGAAGCCAGAGCGAGAAAAGGCGAGCGAGAAGAGTCAGCAGCACTCCGTGTGTATGGACTGTAACAGTTATAGCACGTTTTGGTAGGTTTCCATTTCTTCCCCTTTATTTTTCTTTCCAGAAATACTTTTAAACAGACAGTAGTAAGATGAGAGTGTCTTAAGGGAACAGTTCGTACAGTATTTTCCAGTGAACAGTTATGTGTTAATCTGTTTACCTTCACACCAGTTTCTTCTTGTAGTTACAGATGTGATGAATTTGTGGTGAACGACACAAAACTAGGGAATGTGCAGAGAGTCAGAGAACATCTGCAGAGTTTGGAAAAGTACGTCTACTGTTTGTCTGTCTATCCATTCATCAGTCATCATCACGTTAATACATCAATTATATTCTCGTCTTTGAACTGATTTATTCTCTTTTCTTCAGCTCTGTTTCTAATACCGACAGACAGAGGAAGAGAAAACTGTCAGACAGTTCCTCTCCTGACAGCAAGCTGAAGAAAGACACCGTGAGTTTCATTGGATTTCAGATTAAGCATGTAAAAGACCCTGGTGTGCCAAGATATGATTTAGAAAAACTATCTAACCACATATTTAATTGTTAGTAATTACATCCCCGGATGACTCGGATTTCATAATTCTTAAAATTGCTCTTAGGCACAAGGAGGCTTATTTGCCTATATCATGTATGAAAATGATTATATTCAGTGCCTTCTCCTATATTTTATTGATATTTAGTGCCACAGTTTAACAGGAAGTGATGTTTTGGTTCTCTCTCTAAAAGCGCATGCTTTTTAATTACAATTGTGAATATATCATTTGTCAAATGTGTTCTGGATCTATAATTTTCTTTAATGTCACCACACAGGACGGCACCATAGCACAGTGTGCCACGGGCCTCCGAAACCTGGGCAACACCTGCTTCATGAACGCCATTCTCCAGTCCCTGAGGTAAGAGCAATCCTCAAGCCCTGAGCCAAGGGCAGCCGGCGATGCGTAGCCTGGCAGGGTGTGGCTTGCCCGGCTGGTGGAGGCTGAAATCCTCCCTGCGCTCTGCTGGAGCCTCTACTATGTGCTGGCAGGTAACGGTGCCTCTGTGGCCTGCGAGCTGGCTGGAGGAGAGCTTGGTGGGCAGCCAGGGGACAGATTAGGCCGTCTGCCTGCTCACCGCAGCCAACCTTATGCTGGCCGGGCTGATGGTTAAACCGCAGCGAGCAGCTCATGCCAAATACCACATAAACCGTTCAGCCTGCATTATCACGAACTACTGAGGGAAACATTCATTTTACTGAAGTTATACTACCGTTTACACGTTTGTCGGCAGTATTCAGCAAAGAAATGAATTGATTTCAAACAAATGCGATCATTCTGGACTTTACATTTATCAAAAAAAAACCTGGAAAAAGGAAGGTTTGTACAAATATATAACAGTAGCACAACTGCAATAGCAAGTAAAAAGTAACATTAAGAAATGTTTATTGTGCAAAATAATGCTAGCAATTCATTAAATCATGCTAGCACCATGTTTAAACATACAAGCAATGTTGTAAATAATGGCAGAAGCATGCCAGCAGAGAAAAATAATGGTATCAACATGATACACATGTTAGCAGTGTGCTAAATCGTATTAGAAACGTTCTAGCAATGCATTAAGTCATGTTTACGAAGTATTGCTTTTTAACTAGTGTTGAACGTATGAGTTGATAATCTTGTAACATGCTAACAATGTGGTAAATCATGCTATCAAAATTCTTAAACTTTGTAGTAATGTTAAATCATGTTCAAACATTAGCATATTAGTATGTTGTTAATATGTTAGCAAAATGCTAAATCATGCTAGCGATATGTTAAGGCTAGAAAAATGCTAGCAACACGTTATTCAAGCTAGAAATGTTAACAACATACTAAAAATGCTAACAGAATGTAAAACCTTGTTAGAAACATTAAATTATGTTAGCAAGATGCTAAATCTCTCTGGCTACTACAATCCTTCAAACTTTAAGCTTTTTTGAGTTATTTAAAACTTTGTCAAGCCAACATCAACGTTTATCATCAAACTTCGCTATAGTTTTTAATTACTTTTTAATCTTTGATGGGTCTTTTATTGCTGAGCTGTTATCAGTTTTAAAGGCTTGAATAAAACACTAAATCTACCTAAAAACATTTCCGTTTGCGCACTTTTGCTGGCCATGATCCATGGAAAAGGAAGCCTTGGCAACGTTACCACAGTATTCTGGCATACTGCGGATGTTTAATTTGCGTCTGGAAAGATACACTAAACGGTCGTAACTCAGAAGGATCTTGAGTCATGTTTGGTTAAACGTTGGTTTTTGTTTCCTGTCTCCAGTAACATCCAGGTGTTCAGCTGTTATTTTAAGGAGCTGCCCTCGGTGGCCTTACGAAGTGGGAAAACGGCAGGAAGGAGAATGTACCACACCAGAAGTCAGGGGGACAGCAGTGTGTAAGGTCCTCTCCATTGAATGGCAAAAAAGGGTGGGGGAGGGGTTAAAGTGATGTCCTTTATTTTAGAGATAAATATTAGAATAATATTAAAAAACGAACACATTTTTCTAAATGTTAGCCCTTACAGTATATCATATGCCATATCATATACAATAACATAGTAGTAGTCTAAATGTTTATGAGTGGTTGTAGTAAAGAATTATAACTTCACAAAGTTCTACTGTGAATATCGTGATTTTAACAAATATTTTAGATGTATTTTTAATGAAAAATAACTTCAATTAACTTAACTTTTTTATTTGAGTTCTTAACTTTTTTATTGAGTTATATGTCATTATTTAGTAAATTATTAACATGATAAAGACTTTTTTATGTTGTATGGTTTTCTCTGGCCAAGAATTCAGCACACAAAACACGCAATTCATGTTTACCGTTACTACAACCCGTATTTAATAGTCTGAGTCTTTTTGTTGTTGTTCATACCTTGTTTTGTAGTTTGCTTATGGTTTTTGAGGATGAGGGAAGGTTGTTTATTTTGTCATCTAAACACAGAATTATATAATGATGAGATACACGGTGTTATTTGGTTTAAGCATAGTTTATGTTTTTCAGTCCTGAGACTATCACTTTATAAGTGCTGTCCTGCTGTCTCTTATATACGAGAGTCCCTGTGATGTCCGTTGACATACCTCTGTTTCTCTGCTGTGCCAGGTCTCTGGTCGAGGAGTTCAGGAAAACACTCTGTTCACTTTGGCAGGGGAGTCAGACCGCCTTCAGCCCAGATGCTCTTTTTTATGTCATCTGGAAAATCATGCCAAGTTTCAGGTATCATAAAAATCACACAGTTAAACAATGTGTTGCTGTTTTTCATTTTTATTAGTCATCCTGGGCTTTTAAAAGAGATCCTGCAGATTTCACCTAAATTCAGTTTGTTTTGTTGTTCATGTATTTTATTTTTTCCTATTTTCTCAATTTCTAGTGGACATTGGTTAATCGATATGAGTTTTTATGGCTTTATTTCTAGTATCTTTTTCATTATTAGAGATGAGTGGCCGATGTATGGATAGATTTCAGACTGTTTAAGTTACAGATGCATGTAAACACATAAGTACACGGCATAAAATTTTACCCAAGTAAATATTAAAATTAGAAATAAATAATTAGAAAAATGTCATTAGTACCTGATTGGAAATTATACTAATAATGTTGCCATGGATCTAAGCATTGTTGCTGATATGGTGTTAAACATGGATGGATGAACAGCTAGACTTTGTCAAAAATATTGGGACACCTCCTTCTAATGAACAGGTTTGACTACTTCAGTCATTTTCATGAGTACAAGTCCTAATGGTTAAGCAATAAGCATATAATGATATTTTAGGGAATTGTGCGTTTCTAATTTTATAGCAGCAGTTTGAACAGGACTCTTTTAGGCAGAAATCTTCCTATTAAGCTGGAATGGGAATATAGTTCCTAATCATATCAGCCTAGAAAATGGCAACTTTTCATTTTCTGCTAGTTTTAGGACACAATGTAACTAGAGAAGAATTTTAAATAGGAAAAATATCGAAACTCTTTGGTCCTTTTTGAACGTGATTATGATTTATGCTAAGCTATGCTAGAAGTGCTATCGCCAGACCCTGAGATCGGCTGCATAGATTCCAAAATGGTAAAACTCAACATATTAACTCTGGGGGAGTTGGAGAATGAGCCGCCTTCTAAAACAAAAAAGTAGAGTGTTCCTTTAAAATTACATCAATAGACTTGATTGGTCTGCATAATCCCAACTGAACACCTCCGGCAGACCTTGAAAAAGACCAAAAACTTGTACATATGGGTACAGGCAGTTTAGATTGGTTTTGTGATCCTGATAGATAGATGGATCAAACCATTTACATTTCCATCAAACCTTTTAAAATAATGTGCTGACAAATAATTCAAAGTGATACCAGCAATCTCTCAAGTACATTTTGATGTGACTCTCTGCTGTATTTCACAGGGGTTACCAGCAACAGGATGCTCACGAGTTCCTGCGTTACCTTCTGGATCATCTTCACCGAGAGATGCAGGGGAGCAAGAACGGGTCGCCCAGTCCCACCCTGTCCCCGGACAGAGCCAAACACGCCTCAGAGAGCAAATGCTGCATGTACGTACATATATTCATCATAGATATGACACCAAACCAAGGTTATTATAGTTTTTCATTTTTAAATTCGTTTTTATTTTAATATCGTTTTCAAATTTGCTATGAATTTTAGTTTAGTTTTAGTTTATTATATGAATGGTTTTCTTAGTTTTCGTTTCGTTTTTATTTTGTGAAAACATTTCTATTTTATTTTTATATATTTAGTTTCAGTTTTAGTTTTAGTAATTATAGTTTGGCACAGTTAGCAGAA
>JAUMHP010000084.1:10059426-10074857 GCA_032361065.1 Enteromius trimaculatus
ACAGTCCCAACAGTGAAGCGTGGTGGTGGCAGCATCATGCTGTGGGGGTGTTTTTCAGCTGCAGGGACAGGACGACTGGCTGCAATCGAGGGAAACATGAATGCGGTCAAGAGCTGGACCCAAACCTTCTCTGGAGTGCTTAGGACCATAGACTGGGAAACAAGACAATGACCCTAAGCTCACAGCTAAAATAACGAAGAAGTGGCTTCAGAACAAATCAGTGACTGTTCTTGAGTGAACTTAAAATGGTTTTAGCAAATGGCTGCAATTTAACAAAGAGCGAAAAATTTAAGGGGGTCTGAATACTTTCGTACCCACTGTGTGTGTGTCTGTGTATATATGTATATATAGAACACACTCATACCTTGGCTTTTGCACACTGTACAGTGATCTTAATGCTAGCTTGGGTGTATTTTGTAAACAAAAGAAGAAGCTATTGCTCAATGTGAAGAGCTGACATTGAATTGAATGTTTCTGTACGTGCTGTTCTCAAACATGGGTGTGTGTGTGTTCAGTCAAAGTGTGTCACCACGCACACGACCGCATGCATTTCCTCTGTTCTGCCCATGCAATTGCTGCAGGTGGAGTAGCGTTCTCTCCCAGCTCGCTCGAAACGCTCGTTCTGTAATCTTTTTCAAAGGACTACTTCCAGTGTAACTGAATGGCTTTTAATGACGTAAACCGCTCTAAAACACGAGTGTAAGAGGGCGTGCTCCATTCCCATTGTGAGGTCTTCTTTTCCTTCCCCCTCGCTCTTTCTATCAATTGCTGCCACCCACACGCTCCTGCACGAGCTCCCAGGGGCAAAAACAAACACCGGGGCTCCCCACACGCCACGTGCCAGAGGTATCGCTCCCTGACAGGCAGGAAGAACAGCTGCTCCACTCGCTCACAGGTGTCTGTCTGAAGCCGTCATACTTGAGAAAGGACAACAAAGTTCATTCTCTCTCTCTCTCTCTCTCTCTCTCTCTCTCTCCCGATAGGTCACAGTTGCCAGTAAGATCACGTTGCTTGTGTTATCAAGTGCCACTACGTCAATCGCGGCACGTTATGACTCAATGAGAGTGACTCAACAGTGCAAGCTGCAATCGCACTTCACCCGGAGAAAGATTACGCCAGGTCCGCTGCGAGTCATCAGGTGGTGTTGTCAGGTGTCATATAAATATATTGTGTAGACTAACTCCAGTAAGAAGGCTGGACTGCTAGCCTTGCTAATTTAGAAGTACGCTGTGTTCGGTGAGCACAAGTCGTGCAGAACCGAAGTGCACCTTGTTCCTTCCCATTTTAACAGGCTGGCAGAACTGAATGCCAAAACATTTGTTTGAAGGTCCTCCTAACTTGCTTGACACAGTAATGTTAGCTCAATCAATGGGGTGAGAATGGGGCGTGACTATCTGTTTGGCAGCTGTAAAGGCTCCTTCACACCCAAAGAAAGAGATATTTTGCTGGGAATTTAAAAGTAATGCATTGCTTTACTGTTTACTTGACGAAAGTACAGTAATCTGAGTACATAACTTACGTCACCCGAACACTGTAATAATTCAAAAAATGTATTCAGTGTATCCGTTCGGGTAAGTTCAAATCTCAACTGGAAAAAATTGAAAGCAAGGCAACTTAAGGCATTCATTACTCAAAGTTTAAAACCTGAACAGATTTTAAAACACGAGGTATCATACACTCGTCAATTTTGTAAATGAGTACAGAGGAAAAACACACAATGACACTACTAGGAAACACGGTTTTAAAGTAACTGCAAAATCTAAATCACATTTGATATCCTCCAGCTGGAATGATTCAAAAGCTGCAACAGAGAAAAACAAGCTCCAGGGATCATATTTGTCTGTTGCATACATAATCAAAGATCTATTATTTAAAAAAAGCAATCATACTTTTATTCCTTGTGAGGTTTAAATAATATAATTATTATGCTTTTTCTGGAGGACAGTCTTCAAAATGGTAATCTGAATCTGTGCCCATCATACACTATGCTATTTTCCATGAAGTTTACCAAAATATGCAGACTGGCAATGGATTTGATTCTGGAATATTTCTGGCAAATTGACAAATTGTCTTTTCTGTAAATGCAAGGTGGAAACATAAGGCAGCATGATGGAGTGATAATCTTGTGGGCTGCTCTCCGAGATTAGTTGTAACTCATAGTCCCTACTTAAACTCCTTTTCTGATCTCCCCTCTCACATCACTTCCTGTCTCTGCTCAAACCAAGGCAAAAACATCCTGCAAGAAATAGGTATTGCCTTAGCAATACTGTGATTAGTAGTATACCAGCAGGCACAGGACGTCAATATCAAGTCAGGTTGATGCTGGACATGACATTGGGCAGACAGATGTCCATATTTTATGTAAACATGATCTTGACATTGGATTTTGATTTCACAATCTAAAACAAAAAATATCAACGTTGGCTGACATTGGTAATAGACATCAAATTAACGTTGACATTAGACGTTCAAGTGAAATGTTTGGTGAAATGTGAGCCGTAACAAAATAAGCTCTCCCCGAGAAAGCCCTGCTGTTATCTTCTAATAAACATTTGCAAATAGCTGCATCTGATACAGCTAAACTGATGGATAATTTTGCGGTTTGCTTTGTTGGTGAGTAGCTCCTCAGTCTTAGTATCATTCCAATTAGAAGCCAGTGTTATCATCATGCGCTTTTATCTGTATATGTTGCTAGTTAGCTAAGTTGACCTTTATGTAAATCTCCATCGCCAAGCATATGCTGGTTTTGTGTTATGAAGCATGACTGCTGGTTTGAGCTGGTTTTACCTGGTCCTGAGCAGGAGTTAGTTGCTTAGGATCAGTTCATGACCAGCTTAAACCAGCAGCCATGCTTCACAGCACATAACCACATGCATGTCATATGTATACCAAATTCCATTTTTTTCATGTATATCCATTTTCGTTTTTATTTGGAGTGCTATTTATACGCATTTTCATGAGACCGGGCTGTTAAAAAAATACCTAACCTACATGTGCTGGTTGTTTTCAACAGGGCAAATGTGTGTCTGTGAATTCAGGAAAGCTCTGGTAATCCAAACAAGAAAAATCCCAACCATTTTGGCTCTCAATTGACAAAACAAATCTGAATCTCTGGCCCATTTATACCTGGTATTTTGGTTGGTCCAATCATAAGGCAGCAACAGGCTAAATACAGTAGTAAACCAAGTCCATGTCCTGATTTGCACTTGTCCACTTTCAAGTGCATTCGAATGAATGAAACTCATTTGAACTAAGAACAACAACTAAAACAAGGTTTTAAACTTCACCAGTTATGTCCTGTATTTTTTTTATCTCATTTTTGTTCTTCTTATGCTTTCCCAACACACAGTAACATAATGAGATAAAATCAGAGACCCTGCCCTTAACATCCAATCACAAGGGGTCAGATGAGACGCTTTCACTAACAGGTGTAAACAGAGATGTGTCTCCCTTGACCACTTGTGATCGGATCGAGCAAAAACAGGTGTAAACAGGGCCTCAGTGTGGCTTTGCTATTCCCCATCCCCCAAGATGCAGGGCGCTGAGTGATAAACAGAAGTCTCCACACTCTAAACGTCCCTGACACTGCCTCCTGTCCAGGCGTCGGAGACAGATGGACCGGGAGACTCCATGTGCCTCACACATTTCCATTTTTGACCATGCCTGCAGCGGTCCTCCCAAAATAACCCCCATTCCTCACGACCTTATATGTGAGGCTACAGTCTGGGGGAGAATCACGAATGCCATTGTTGCTTTGCGGTTGTCTCCTGTCTTGCTATGCATCTCACAGAACTCGATCAGGAGTGTTTGCTACACCTTTTTTCGTACCTAGACAAGGACAGTCGTCTCAGCCTGTCCCTGACCTGCGTACGACTAAGACAGGTCTTCCTGGACCCACAGCTGTGGACGCTGCTTCACTTCAGGTCTCCATGCGAGCTGAGGAGGGACAACTATGTTCTGGGCTCTTCGCTAAGGTACCTCGCTGTATGCTGGCACTCGAGCAGGGTCAAAGTGTGCAACATTGAGGACTGGATGAAGACCACATTCCAGAAGGACCTCTGCAGGAAGCACGAGAGCCTCGTCAGTGACTTCCTGGAGCGTGTTTGCCACATGTGAGTGTTTCTGTTTTTCTTGGCTTCCGCGTTCATTTTGTCATTGGATTGATTTTGGACAAGCAGATGTTGCTGATATATTTAGACAGATGAAGCGATCTTAATGAATCCCATCGCCACTTTTATTTTTAAAAGTATAGTAATGGCACAATATTAAGTTTCCCTGACCGTTTACTGACCTTTGTGTTTTCAAAGCTGTTAAAGACTAACTTTGGCACAGATCTGTCCCATTGTAAACAACAGTATCCAACGGTTCAAAATACAAACTATTATTATACAAAAGCAATATGACCAATTTGTGAGAAAAACTCAATTTTAGTTGTTTTTGCCATAGTGCTTGAATCTCATTCGCGCTTGCATATTTTCAAACTTGAATAAAGCTGTTGACCCTAGTTTTAAAAATGACACCAAATCACATTTGATTTTTCTTTTATAACTGATCATGACTTGTCGAGTTTGATATGCACAACAGCAAATGAGATTTGAAAGGTATGATGGAGTGAATGATTGTCAGTAAACAATAATGTGAAGTCACCATGAAATCAAAATGGACATTGCTTACATTTCGGGTAATGCCGTATGACGTGTTTATTATAAATGTGCACATCATTACAATTTTTGAAATCCCTTTAATCAAAAACATGCTTATCCTTTCCCCACTGCAACAATGTCTCTTCTCTGATGACTTGTGAACTGGCATGTTTTTCCGAAAGCCTGTTTCTATAACTTTAAGCAACCTGGGGCCTGTTCCATAAAACAAGTTTATCAAATAAGCCAGGCTTATGGCAGATAGTCTGACTTATTTTAATACAAAATAACTGGCAATAAGTCAGACTAACTGAAATAAGCCTGGCTTATACTCTAATCTTGGTTTATGAAACAGGCCTCTGGTATTCGCATGAGATTGCAGTGATTTGTATAAGAAAATAACAAATGGATGAAATCAAATAATTCAAGAAAACATTTTTTTTTTTTAAGTCCTACAGACTTCATACTAACTACTTTTATGATGATATATAGTTTTGTTTAGGTTTTTTTTTACTGTTTGGAGCTTTTAGAAAACATTTAGAAACTGCTTTTGTTGTGTGGAAAAGTGCTGCTTGAACATTCTTTGAAATATCAGCTTTTGTGTTCCCCATTTGAAATAAGTCAAACCGGTTTGGAACAACATGAGGGTGAGTAAATAATGAAATTTTGGCAAGAGCTAACTCTTCAAACCACAAAATCGTCAGAATATTTTAAACTCGTTCTAATTAAAATGTTACTAAGTCTATCTGGCTTAGGAAGGCGCATATATGCCTTTGGCTGTGAAACACATGTATTAAACTCCTAAAAGACTGTAAATAGAAGCAAAGACACTGCACTGCAATTTTAAGCACTGTCAGCAACAACTGGCCTATCAGACCACAGCTGAAAGCACACCACAGACCCTTCAGTCAACAGGAAGCTGTGGAACAATTATTTAAAGAACAGAGCAAACGTTGACCAGTCAGCTACTTTTGTTTTTGTGTGTTGCAGCATTACTCATTTACTAGGTTCAGTTATGAGTTGAGAAGGTTTACATGAGTACAGAACGTTCAGCAATTACGAATGTCTGTTTTCGAGGAACGCTGATACATTAGAAAGTGGCTAAATGCTTTTTTTAAGGTACAGACGTCAGTAGTGGGAAACTAAAAGTACTTCAGCGTGAGCGTTCCTCACGTAGCCATTTGACTGCACCAGTGTTAGACTAACGGGGATCTGCTCAAACCTCCGTTCCTTAAATGTTCATCAGAAACACATTTCAGCTTCAAGCAAGCACGTCATCACATTGATGCGGCCTGTGTTCGAAGCGTGCTGAAGCTGGGAATGCAGTTTGCCTCAAGTTTTGAGTGACACGAGGTCTGTGGAGTAGCACGCAGTGCACAGCTGAATTACCCTCTGGAGTTTTAAAGGGAAGATCTGTACAGCCTCTTCCAGGCAGCCAATAATAACGGGAGACATGATGGAGCTCTGCGGTCTCTCCTGCTGCTGTTTTGCACAGTTAACTCACTTATGACGAAAAAAAAAGAAACTCTGTGATTTGGCAAAACTCTCAGTAAAATATTATGCTTTAGCAACACCCTAAACACTAAAATAATAATAATAATAAATGTTTCTTCAGATATGATACAGTTATTGATCTGAAGAACGTAGTATGAAAAAATAAAGGGGAAAAGATTTAAATGTTGTCATCATTTACTCACTCTCAAATACTTCTTAATTGGTACCAATTGAAAGCTGGAAAGGTTCCATGATGCTCAAAGTTCTAAATGGAACCGCAGAACCTTTATTTTAAATAGCATATGGCTGTTTTTGAAAACTAACATAGCTCTTCAGATCAGCATGCCAGATTCTGATCTGTTTTAAGAATTAGTAGACAAGATCTGAAGCGTATCTTTGAAGAGGTTCTTGAACAGGGTGCGAAATTCTCCAAAGAACCAAAGCCAACTCAAGATGGTTATAGAGGGTTCTTTTGAGGTTAAGAAGTGTTTGATGCTACATCGTGGGTTCATCAGTGCAGTGCCAGTTGTTCTTTGACCAGAGAAAATTGGAGCCCCACATGATGAAATTGGAGAGAGGCAGAAATACGTTCCTCTGAGTAAGGTCCCTCCCTTGTGAGCTCTTCTCTTGTGATTTGCATTGGCAGGTGGAGCCTACAATCAGTTCTTTGTTGACGAGGGTGGAATGAACATGTGCGTCGCAGTCACTGTGTGTGTGTGTGTGTGGGTCTCACACACTTTCAACACACACACACACACTTGCTGACGCCATAGTGGCAATACATTTCAGCTGCAGGAAAATGTATAAAACACTAAGCGCCTGGGGAAGAGACAGTCTCAGATGGGGTCATTAAGTTCAAGTAGAGATCTAGTTTTATTCTTCAAATAAAACTTTTATTTTCTTTCGCTTCTTGAACACCTTTTGCCAACTTCCTCTTGGCATCCATTAAAATTCAGAACCAAATTCAAATAGAATCATCATGGCCGAAAATTAACACACAAACAAAAATAATAGTTTCTTAGAATTCCTACCTAGAATATTTGGTCTCACTTTAGTATAGGGACTAATTCTCAACTAGTTGCGTATTACCATGCCCAGTATTAGGATATTGGCTGTTTATTAAAGCACATATTCTGAATGACCATAAACTAAATCCATAGTCCTACCCAATACTTACTACCTTACTAACTAATTATCAAATTAAGAATGGACTGCAGCCAATTCATAATGTGTTTTAAAAGCAAAAACTGGATCTTAAAATAAAGCCTGATGAAGGTTTTTTTACTTCTAATATCTAAACATCCCTAAAATGTCAAATTTACCCAAGAAGTAATACAGTAAGAGTTAATATGACCTCTCTTGAATTATTAGAAAATGCTGATGATTACAATACGCTATCGCTTTAAATGGCCTGTGACTGTCAAAAAGACACAATTGACTGCTTTGATCTCCTGTAGCCCTTTCGCTTCAAAACAAGAAACTTAAGGCATTTGTTACGGATATTGCGCATGATGAATGACACCATTTCTCAAAACAGGCTATTAGAAACCAAAAAAAACAAAGAAAATAAAGAACGCAACTACATTTGACCACATCCATCTGCTTTGTGGGACTTTTTCTGTTGACGTTCTTGGCATACATCGGTCATTAGGGCCGCTTCAGGGAAAAGAAGTCTCCAGCCTCCGTCCTACAGCCCTAGACACACCCTCCACAGTGTCCCCAGAGTGACATAAGTCTCTTGAAAGACTGCTGTCACTGTGATGGCTCTATGAGTTCAAAAGAAAAAGCGCTGAATCGAATTCCTGGTAAATTACCGTCGTGCCACGTGTGGGATGTCTACAGAGGCCGTATCCACATGGGAAAACCTTCATCATGGCGCGTGTTTTGGAAAATATTAGTAAAGTTTTGGCCCCACACGCCCGGCTTCATTCTCAGAAGCTAATTAAAATAAGACTTACTAAGTCTTTGTTAGTTTTTCATTAAGCCCGTTTGATGGAAATGCCTTTAAAAACAAAACTAAACCAAACATCTGCACAAGAGAAGGGCGGAGCTAGCAGAGGAAGGCATGCTTATGTAACCGGGGATGATGCGGCGCATATATCTGGCGTGTTTACTTCATCTGGCCAGCTCTGAAAGCTCCTCCCGCTCAAACACAATGGCTGAAAGCTGCTCCAGCAGAAACCACCTAAACCAACCGATCCCAGAGGCATCGAATTCTTGCGAGCCTCGCTCATCCTTGCTCTCCTGCTGATCCCTTTATCAGGCCGTCTGTGTCACCGAAGGCTGTCTGGGATAATAAAAGCAATGGCACGTGTAGTGTGAGATCCGCCCCATGGCCAGGGTTATTGGGACAGTGCTCATAACACTTACAGGCGGCTGGAATGTGCCGGTCTCACATGTGGTTAAGTGGTAAGATTATGTAAGAGTTTATATAATCTGCATCAGTAAACGTGAATGACATCTCAAAGCTAGAGCCATTAGCTCGCTCCGTGTGAGTGTGTGTGACCCTGTGTGAGTCCACCAGCAGGCTGCAGCAGAGGAGAATCACGGACACGCAGAAGGGCGACTCGCCAGTAGCCGGTGCTGCCCGAGCTCGCTGGTGCGGGCATGAGAAACGGCTCGGCTTTCAGATGGTGCTTTTTAGCAAGAGCACCAGCTGTGTTTATGTGGCAAAAACAGCTGATACAGCAAACACTGACTTAGGGAATGGTTTTTGTTATGCGATGCTTAGTATAATACCATGCGGATGCCTGATGGGGCAACATAAATTACTGCCTAAGGTCTTGGGTTACGGTTACTATGTTGCTATGTGTCAATTACAATCTATTGACAACACGTTTATTATACAGCCTACCATTTCTGTCCCCCCGAGGAGCGAAAAGCATTTGCAGTGCGCTATAGTAGTGTGTTTTACAAGCAATTGTTACATTATGTGAATTCATATTCTATTTTATACTGTCTAAAGGGTTAGTTCACCCAAAAATGTAAATTAGGCTGTGTTTAACTCACCCTCAAAGCATCCTAGGTGTATGTGACGGTCTTATTTCAGACTAATTCAATCGTAGTTATATTAAAAATGATCCTGGCATTTTTAAGTGCTATCATTGCAGTTGGTGGGTTGTTCCCTTTAATAGTCCAAAATATGTTAAATAAAGTGTGCGCAAGTTTAATAAAACATCCCTCACACGGGTTCGGGGGATGAATTAAGGCCTCCTGTAACGGGTTCATGCATTTTTGTAAGATAAACATCCATATTTCAAACGTAATAAACCCTTTTTCGCTCGCTTCTGCATCTCTGTGGCATTTTTCAAACATTTCTGTGTTGTTTGAGAATTCTGACAAGCATCACACAGCAACACAGGCTCAACCAATGAGGTGAGTCTGGGGTGGAGCCATGTGTTTGTCTGACCAATAGCAGACAGGGGAGCATTCAGGGAACCCGTTTGAAAAGTATTGACTGTATTGACTTTTAATATAATCTTTAAAAATTCAATTCGACTAATTTAAGTTCTATGTCACATAATGTAAAGTTTTCCAAAATCACATTATTAGTCTAAAATGCAAAGACAACTGTAAATTAGTTGCTTGTAAATTGAATCTCATGATGTAAAAATACTGTCTTTCAAAACTACACTGACTCAACCAATGGCATAAGTTCGGGGGCGGGGCTATTTGTATAATCGACCAGTGACATACAGGTGGCATGTTTAAGGAAACCTGTTCGAACACAAACAACGCAGAAATGACTCACTTGAGCTTTAACAGTTTTAACAGTTGTTTGTTATTAATTCACTTTTACACATATAGCAAACCAACATGTGTGCACCGAATATTAATTTCATGAATTATTCCTGTCTATCAGCATGACAAAATTCTTTGTTGTTGTTGTTTTAGGTGTCCCAATCTACTCTCGCTGACTCTGTCTGGATGTGGGCACATTACGGACCGTGATGTTATTAACCTGCTACAAAGCTGCAGAAGACTACACAGCCTCAGTCTAGAAAACTGCGCTCGGATGAATGACTCTGTCCTCCAGGCTGTTGTGGACCACGGCCACAATCTCACAGACGTAAGGGTGGACTTCTGTCGCAACGTGACCCAGGAAGGGCTTCAGGAGGTCAGGGACAAGAGACCAGAAGTGCACCTGAGCGCGCTACACAGTGCCGATATGATTCCCGACAGCAAGCCTGAGGAGAAAACACAGATCAGGAGAGCTCTGCAGAAGTTCTTGATCTTCTCCTGACAGCTAGAGGCTACCCTGAGACCTCATGTCAAATTGAGGTTCGCAGCACTGTCCAGTGCAATTATTGTCCAGTTCCAGTATATATTTTTTCACTATGATTTTGTAAATTCAAAAGTTTCCATGAGAGTGCGTCGTCAAGTTTTATTCTTCTTGTTTACATTCAGCCTTACCGTCCTTACTATTTTATTTCATCAGCAAATTCACTCTCCTTTCTTTGTTTCTTCTCTGGGTTGTTTTTCATTTGTTTGTTTGTCCATTTGGCTCCCTGAAATGACTCAGCGGTCAAGTACACAGTACAAAGACTAAGTATTCAATATGCAGGGCAGTGGCCCAGTCTAAAAATTTCAACCAAATGTTAGGGTTTGATAATAAAATATTTGCAAACTCTGTGAAAGACAGCATTCATTAAAAGCATGTTTTGGTTGCATAATCTAGGTTAGTTCTGGAACAACTCATAGCTGGTTATCCTGGTTGCAGGTTTTGGACTTCCTCCTAGTTATGCAAGAACAATATTTAATAGAGCACAGGTTTACATGCATTTCTGCATGACATTTATTAAGCAGTACGGTACAAGAGGCCATACCACATTGTGAATATAATATATATATATATATATATGTATGCAGTATATAAGTGGTACAATATTTACACTACACCGCAACATCAAGTGCCTTATTGCATTGAATTTTATGCATTTATTTTTATTCAATAAAGGAACAAAGCATTGTTTTCACTTCTGTAAAACTATATTTCATTAAGCAAATATTAAAAAACATGATTGCTGATTGGTTAACGCAAGATTTCATCCATACTTAAACACACAGTATAGGAAAGCCTATAAGAAATACCAATGAATATATTTTCTAGCAGAATAATAAGAATTTAACGAATTTGCTTCATAAAGGTGTGCAATGTGCATGTCTTTTTGAAGACATACAATATAAATACATTTCTGGACATATTTTATACGGCATAATAGCGCTGGCATTTGCCCGTATATTTAACACTGTGAATTCAAAGGCATTTTTAGACATCCAACTTGCAAAAAATGGGTTGCAAAGAAATACATATTTTTATCAATTTCCTAAATCGCTTGGCAACCAAAAAAAAAAAGCTACATTTAGACTTATTAACTGTATTACTTACAGGTTATTCCAGCAATTAATAAATTAAACATTGGTGCCTGTTATCACATTGCTGTTTTATAACAGCAATAATCTTTTATAGCTGTATTTTATCACAACACCGGGACTGGAACTGTCTGTTTTATAACATTATTTGTGCAGAGGTCTGGATATAAATTAAAGAGCAAATATCAGAGGACACAAGGAGACGAACCGTAGCTATCTTGTCTTAACGGAGAGTTATGACCTAAAGCCTGCACAGAGTTATTTGAGGCCATGCTGGACGTCTTCCAGCGTTGTGATTAGAAACATATTATGTAAGAGCTGTGGAGTGTAGAAGTAGGTTGGCCAATGTCTGTGTTGTCCACGTGACCACGCTATTTTGCGTCGTAATTGTAGCCAAAATAGATGTTCTTGCCTCTTGGAGTCGCAGAATTTGTTCTTCCTTTATTATGCCTGTTTGACCTTTTTCAAGTGTGTGTAATCCAGTCAAACACATAAGTACAGTTTCCTCAAACCCTCAGGGCATCATCAAGGCTGCATGTAGAACAATCGCACATTCTGTCCCTAAATAGTCCCTAATGTTATTGAAGATAAATTTAGAAAAACAAAATAACGTGTAATGAGTTTTAACAGAAAGTCCCTTGTTTTAAAGCCAGCGTTCTCCACAGGATGTTCCTCGCGATGGATTGAAGGCTGGAGGGTGAAATAATATTGAGATAATTCTTTCTTTCCCTCTCGTTTCTGTTATCTGTATCTCTTTCCAGCTCTCACTCGTCTACATTTGCTCAAGGTTTTGCTCTTGTCAAGTTACGTAAGTACAGAAAAAAACTGCCTTTAATTATGTAATGTCAGTTATCGTTGTAAAAAAAAAGCCTGTTATTGTGTACTTGAAGTAAAGACGGGTAGATAACGTTCGTCTAATCAATGCTTTATAAAAATTCCCATGACCAGGACAACAAGGATGGCCTGGGACTCGTGGTCCATCCATAAAACTGTGAGTTAAGCCAAGAAACGGCCGTGACATTTTGGAAGACTTCGAGAGGTCAAAAGAGTGGCAAAACATGCCTAAATCTACTCAATCAGGTATTTCTTTGTTGTGGATGTCAATCCATTCCAAGCGGTTATGTAATCCGGTTAATGTTTCTCAAGCGTTTGATAATGTCAGGGGTCCAGCAAACAGATTTAGAAAGGTAGAAAACTTTAGACACTATTTATGTGCACGATCACGTGTAAGCAATTAGCCAATGGAGCCAAGAAACTGCAGTAGCCTTGCAAAGAAAAAAGATTTTCATGCTACTAACGCCAGTTCGTGGCCCCTGTATTTTCTCAAAACAGAGAACTAGTTAACACCCAAGGGCAACAGTGAGGGTTAGTGTTGATTGGCTGTAGACAGCACTGGGCCTCTAATATGTGTGATCAGCCTGAAGCTACACTGAAGCTACGAACACAATCCCTGAGGAGGTCATAAAGCACACTTCGACAGCTATTGTTTTTTTTTTTAGACTCTCGGCCAATTTTCGTCTCAGAAGCATCATTTGAAAAGTTTTATTTTGACAGAACACAATCAAACACCTATCACCCACCTAACAGTTGTTACGGCTTGCAAAACATGAGCTTTAACTAACTTTTAAAAAAAGCGATTCCTGTGCGATCAGTGTTTAGGCCTGTTTTTGCGAACTTTGTCAGGTATTTGTTACAAAGTTGTATGAGATGGAAACATATTGTGAATACATTGCTTACGTCTTACAAACTGTCAAACTGTACTTTTTTGAAGGACGTAAAAGCCAATGTTACAAACTTACAAACTAAACTTACGAACAGAAAAGGTCATAAATGATGCAGCTTATTGAGGCTCAACCTTTGCAAACTTTGTCAGGCATTTTCTAGAAGGTTGTAAAAGGAGGCAGCACATAAATACAGCAATGTTTCAAACTTTTAAACTTCAGGTATTTGTGATTAGATGGGCGGCGTATGGAAATATCAATATTTTTGCCTATCCGGCTTCATCAGGCATTCACACAAAGGGCCTTATATGCAGACTTCCAGTATTGAGAAAGCAAGCTTTTGGTATTTTAAAGTTCATCAGGCATTCATAAAATAAAAATGGTGTAAGATACAGCAATATATTGAGACAGAAACTTTCAGGCGTACAATCTTCACCAGGCATTGGCAAGAATGTCACAAAAAACAGCAACATATTGAGATAGCTACATCTTCAAGGTCTTTAGAAATGTGTGACTCAAGCTCAAAAGATTGTCAGACTTTTTAAGAGTAAGGAGGGTACATTTAAAATCATTTTGCCCTGCATGTATAAGAAAATCATCTAAATACAACCAACTTCTTTACAAATTCTTTACAAACCCTCAACAAAAATCGTTTTAGCCGTATGTAGGGCTTTGTACTTGTTCATTCTTATGATGAAATCAATTGCAAATGTTACTTTAAGTTATTAAAGAATTGACTTTAGTTTGGTGGTGGTATTTAACGTGCCATGTCAAAATACATAGGAGTTTGATCAAACAAAAGTCCAAACCATAATGTGTTCTCAGATTAAGAACTTCAATGCCTTACAGCAATTTAGATAAACTTCAAAGCAAATTGCTTGAAATGCATTACAGCCGCTTTTGCCAGGTGCGGTCGTTCATGTGGGATTATGAGGTCACCCCAGATGCTTATAAGACCATATAAGAGCCTGTTTCCTCCAGGTGGCCTATAGAAATTAATTATAAGCCTGCATCACATTGTAGGTGTCTCCACGTGTTGGTTCTCAATGTCTAATCCAGTTCTTGACCAACAGCTATGTAACTTACGCACCTGACAGGAAACCAGAAAGACTGGTTTCTGCAAATAGTGGCATTGATGTATATGCAAAGTCTCTGGTGACCTCCGTTCCCTCACGTTTTTGGTCTGTAATGTATGCTTGAGTTTAAACCCATGGAACATCTCCTGATTGCTAGGAAAGCATCACATGTTGTGCATATGCTTGTCCTCACATGCTATATAAACCAAACATATAGTTATGAGGAAAGCTATAAAACAAACTGCAGAAGGTAATAAATTATATTGAGGATGTTCATTGGTTAGACTCAAGCACATGGGCAAGTTGTGACATAAGATCTGCACATACATGTACAACATACAGTCTCTTTCTCCTTCTCTTTCTCTCCCTCTGGGTGGAGGAATGCAAAGGCAGCTCGGGCCACGAGCTGTTTCGTAAAAACTGTGGGAGGGAAGTCACGTTGTAGTGAAATTCACAGGCTGAGCGGAAAAGAAGGGGAGGGGGAGTTGATTTATGTCATCCAGGAATGGTTGCTGGTGCGCTGGCTTCTTATTTAGACCCCAGCACACATTCACAGCCTTTCATACTGCATCTCTCATGTGCTGCAATGGATTTTTTGCAGGTCTTTTGAGTTTTGTAAAATCTCAAATACATTTTCAACTGCTGTGCCTATAGAGGATCTTCATTGAATGGGTCATATTGCACATTCATTTTTTCAATTCAGTTTGATTTCATTTAAAGTTTTTGTCACTGTCATTCACCTTTGTTAAGCTGCAGTCGCATTTACCATAGCTAGCTGAATTCTTGAGGTATAAATGGAGTAATTTCAATCGTTATTACTCGTACACTGCCGCACTGTGGACAACATTTTCAGTAATTTTCAGTAAAGTTTAAAGGGCTAATTACATTAATACTCACCCTCATGTCATTTTCTAAACCCATATCACCTTTGTTTATCTTCAGAAAACAGATAGCCATCTGTCCCTCCATAGACAGCAACGCAACTAAAATGATCCCAGATCCAGAAAGCTAGTAAATTTGCCACTGATGTCACACGAGCTGCGTCCGAAATCATACTGCTTAAGTAGGTACTACATTTAAAACTGAACGTACTACCCGACCGTTAAAACAGTACGTTCTATATAGTA
>JAUMHP010000084.1:10085680-10098267 GCA_032361065.1 Enteromius trimaculatus
CCGCTTTAATAACACCTTCACAATGTGTTGTCATTTTTTTCTGATTACCAAAAAAAAAAATAAAAAAAAATGCATAAATGACAAAAATGTAATTATGAGGTCAACTATGCCTTTACTGCGATATCTTTATTACAATTGTACATTTATTAAAAAAACAAAACTTTTTTACCAGAAAAACATCTGGTAACTATAAAAAGCCTGTTTCTGTCACATAATAATAAATTTTAAATAATACAGTTTTAAATGTTTTATTCTGTGGTGGAAACAGGCTTCTATACATAACAAATGTAATTATACGTTTAACTTTTGAAGCAAGCTAGAAAATCTGAAAGGGCATTTTTGGGTGTAGACAGAAAGCCAGAGCACTAAACTAATAATGTCTAAAAGTATTAGCACTAGATTAAGTCAGTCACTGTTCCACAGTATCATTGCAGACTTTCTTAAGGATGCATTGTCAGCTTTGCCAAACTCTCAAAGAGCGTCTGGCTCGAGTTCATGCAGTGTTTATTTTTTAATCTGCTCATGGTAACCTGAGACGCGACCCTCGGTTTATCCTCCCCTGTTCAGCAGATGCTGCTTCACACTAACTATGGTAGGTGCTGCATTCAAACAAAGCCTGCTCACTTAAGCAAGCACAGTCACACGGTGGGCAAGGAGTGGACAAAGGAGTGTGTGCTGGTTTATGTGGTTTATGAGGACACAAATTTGTATAATGACATGGGTATGACATAGGTATTACAATATGTAGGTGTTTTATGAGGACATTTTCAGTGTCCCCGTAATTCAAAAGGCTTAAAAAACATACTAAATGGTGTTTTTTGGAAAATCTAAAAATGCAGTTTCCTGTAAGGGGTAGGTTTAGGCATAGGGTAGATGTAGGGCAATACCACATTCAGTTTGTCCTGTATAAAAACCATTACGCCTATGGAGAGTCCCCATTAATCACAAAAACCAATGCATGTGTGTGTGAGCACAAGGTCGTCTCAAGGACAGGCCAGCTGTGTCGTCTAGGCAGAAAAGCCCGTCTGCCACAACGTGATCCGCCTGCCAAACAAAACAAGTGGAGAAATACACAGACGGCCCGGTGATTCACACTCACAAACACCCACATATGATCATAACAGCACCAGCCACAGTCGCACACACCTTTTATTTTTCCAAAATCTAGTGTTACATTTCAAGGCCAAATGTAATTTAGAATAGAACTCATAAACAGAGAACCGTCAGAGGACTTTGACGGGACAGTTAACTTAAAACAGAACATTCTGCCATCATTTAGAAATAAGCAGAGCTAGGATTAAACTAAAACTATTAAAAATAGTTGTTGGTTACTGAAATAAAGGTGAAATCAATGTAACATATAGGATTGGACGGTAAAAATTAATTTTCAAATTAAAAAAAAAAAACTTGGTAACTAAATATAGTTTAGTTTAAATACTAAAATTACTAAAAATTAAAAATACCTACAGCTACAGTAAGAATTATTATAACTATACATAAAGCTAATAAAACATGAAAAGTTTTTTTTTTTTTTAGTTTTCATATTTTTCGGAAAGTATTTTGTAATGTTCTTTAATTTTTTTAAAAAGTTAATTTTACTGATTTAAATGGCATTATGTGAAAATGGCAAGAAAAGTGCCTACTTAAACCAAATATTCAAGCCGTTCATGTATGAGCTTAATATGTATTATCACCTGTATATAAACCGTTTTGAGAAGTTCTGAGTAATACACATGCTTTAGTGTTTCATCTATCTCTCAATTTTGTTTTATATTTCACAATTTAGACTTTTCTTGTCAGAATGAAACATATGCAACTCAAACAAATTGAAGAACTATAATTACTAAAACTAAAATTGACTATTAATTATTATAATTATAAATAAACCTAATATAAATTTAAATGAAAGTTCTTTACAAATATATATTTATTGATTTGTTTTGGTGAAAATATTCTTAAAGTGAATACGTTTTGTTGATTTGCTGAAATAGCATTATCAGAAAATGGTGTCATGAGAAGAAAGTGGCAATTTAAACCAAATTCAGGCTTTTTATGTGTGAACTCAGATATGTATCATTACTTAAACAATATAAAAACTGTAATGAGAATTTGTTAAAGTGATATTGTTATATGTTTTATGTAATTAAAATGAATGCAGGTTGATCAAATTGGCATAACTAATTGTGTGAGCTATTCCTTTAACTTAAAGAGAAAATAAAACTCTTCTTATAAATTGGAAATCAGAAATAGGTCTACCCACAGCAGCATTATCCCCAGGGAGACTAAGGTATTATAGTTTTTTATTCTCTTGCACAAAGCAGCAAACTCCAATTTGATTCGAGCTCATAGTAGTACACAGAACTGAAATCCAATCTCTTTTGGCATGTCATTCACAACCAGTCTTCCACATCTATATGAAGAAAGCTTCAGTAAGATACTTAGAACCAGGAAACTATATACCTGCACTAATTCCTACTTGTGCGGTGATCTGAGCCGTGTTTTGTGTGAGATTGCAGATTTAGGTTAGGAAAAGTTCAGCCTATATCAGTGTGACCCATGACGCTTCCTGTGAGAAACTGAGGGTAGTAATGTAATCTCAGAGCTGTCTGTTATCTGAAGCCTAGAGGAGTCTTTGTATGCGGCTCAATCTCTGCTCTTTGTAACACATGAAGCCTTTGTTCTCGCACCTATATAAGTTGTGTTTATTGTGCACCTGATACACTGTACCAATCAAAGAACATTCATTTTGATTCCAGAGCGAAAGATTAATTATTAAACTGTATGTTTACACCTGTAGTATTTATGTTATACAAAGATAGAATTTAAAGGGATAGTGCACCTAAAAATGAAAATTGGTTTTAATGTAAATTATTTCAAATGAAATTGACTCACTCTCATGTCATTCCAAACCCATTTGATTTTTTCTAAGAAATTCTAAGAAATTTAGATTTTTGTTGTTGTATTTTTTTAAACAATAGAAGTAAATGGGTACCGGTGCTATCAAGCTCCAAAATTGCACTACTAATGAACACTTCTGTAAAACGTACATGCTATATTTCGAAATGTGTCAAGTCTGAAAAGGTCTAAATTGAAATCCGTCTCAGCTTTCAAATCTCATTAATGTTTGATTTAATTAGTCAGATGTCTAGGAATGCTGGACCAGGTTTGACATTAATGATGACGTCACCAAGATTAACGCCAGGGAAAAATTAATTGTACTGTTAAGGTATTTTTAAGTTATTAAGGGAATAGTGTTGGTGAATTTTGATGTGAAAGGACAACAGGGGATGGCATTATTATTAATTATGGATGCATATTTTGGCCATACGCGATGGTTTACAGTAAAAATACCTCAATAACGGATTTGTTAGTTACAGACATGCAGATGTTAATTGATGAAGTCATCTGGATTACTTGTAAATTATTGTGATGTTTTTATTGGCTCTTTTTCTGACGGCACCCATTCACTTCAGTAGATCCATTGGTGAACAAGTGTGGTAATGCTTTTTCCTTACTGTATGGCTTAAAAATACTTGAATTAGCTTGTGCTTTTTCAGAGCTCAACAACGGAAAAGAGCAGACAGGACAATCTGCTAAACATCTGCTTCTGTGTTTTACAGAAGATGGCACGTCATACGGGTTTGAAACAACAGGAGGAGTCCTACAACTTTACAAATAACTTGGCTCTCTATTGCTATTGAAGTTTATGAATAAATTCCCAGACGTCTTACCTGAAATTACCCTATTTTTTTGAGCTTTTTTGAACAATATGTATTTATTCATGTGTCTTTTTTCATTTTTACATTGCCTGTGTTAGTAGGTGATCTAATAATTCCTGTTTTAATTTCCCAATGGTTCCTTTGGCTTGGGGCACAAGCAAAATGAAAGGCGCTTGTGGTAAAGTGGGGCTCGAATTCTCCTGTGGATCCAGAAAACGGGTCTATTTGTGGACCTGTTTCTTTCTCAAACCGTCTGTCATTGCATCCATCATCATTTCTGCCTAGATGCAGTTCAGAGATACACAGGAGGCATCTGAAGCAAAAAAATAGTGCAAAAAGCCACTCAAGGCTGTGCGTTACCGTCATTTCATAAAATTCAGCAACAACAACAGGCTGTAAGACAGAGATTTTCAATGAACAGAATAACACAATTTATCATAGGATTTCAAACAGGTGCCTAGAGCCTTTTAGCACAGAGACAGGGTGGTTGCAGGAGCTTGCGGAGGAAAGAGGAGAGTGAAAGGGGGTTTTGGTGTACTCTGTGACCATCTCCAGTGCTTCATGCCGGTCGGATGACTGAGTGCTGCTGACGCGATCGGTGCGGGAGGAGGACAGAGCAGATGCCATGTGAAAAAGAGAGTGGGAGGATAAGTACAAAGTGCACATGGCCAAGACGCCACAAGCACACGGGATCCTGAACGTAATGAGAAGCAATGATAAGAGCCTCATCAACAAACACTGCATTACTGGGGGACGGAGGGTTAGAGGTGGGGGGTCAAGGTAACCTAGATATATTGAGAATTATGTGTTATATTTATTTGTCTATACAAATTCTTTGGTTACCAGTATTCTTAAAAATAAGATTGGTCCCTTTAGTACTTTTATAGTCTCAGCTTGCAGTTTTATAGCAAAACACAAATGGTGTCTTACAGTACTGTGTTGTTTAAGCTCTTTACTGATCAGATCGCTGTATGATATATATATTCATTATTTGTAGCATGTCAGACACCAGCAATCACAATAATGTTCTGCTTTGTTGCTTTTGATATAAAACAGCTCAGCTTTCAAATGATTGTGTTTTTCCTCTTTGTTTCAAGTGTATATTAAAGATATAAAATTGAAGTAGCATCAGAAGGCATGGGAAAACAGGCTATAGAATTTATAAAGAAGTCTCAATATTTCGATATTAATCCCGTAATATTTAGACTTTTATTCTTGCAATATTTCGACTTTAATCTCGTAGTATTTCGACTTTTATTCTCGTAATATTTCGACTTTAATCTTTTAGTATATCGACTTTTAATCTCGTAATATTTCAACTTTAATCTCGTAGTATTTCGACTTTTGTTCTCGTAATATTTCGACTTTAATCTTGTAGTATATCGACTTTTATTCTCGTAATATTCTGACTTAAATCTCGTAATATTTAGACTTTTATTCTCATAATATTTAGACTTTAATCTTGCAGTATATCGACTTTTATTCTCGTAATATTTAGATTTTAATCTCGTAGTATTCCAACGTTTATTCTTGTAATATTTCGACTATAATTTCAAACTATTTAGACTTTTATTCTTGTAATATTTTGATTTTAATCTCGTAGTGTTTCGACTTTTATACTCGTAATATTTTGGCTTTATTCTCGTAATATTATGACTTATTCTCGTAAAATTATTTACCTATCTGATGACTCAATACGTGCAATGCATCTTTTGTTTTCCGCTGACACGGATGAAAACAGTTTGCCAAAATAACCTCTTTTGGAATAAAGTCAGTTATACAGGTTGGAGACAACATGTGAGAAAAAAGTCAGTTTTTCCTTATAGAAACTATGGTTGCAAGTTTCACTGTTACCAACATAGTACAACGCAAGATTTCCCAAAACCATAATTCCAACAAACATTCGTAAACATCATTGCAAACTTGGGTGGTTGGAACTACAGCTCTCAACCTGTGGTTAGAAGTATTGTTTCTTATTAGTATAACATGTGGAATTTTGAAAACACTGTGTGCCTTTTGTATCCAAACAGTTAAAGATAATGGGGTTCAAAAGCTTGTTTTTGGTCTTTATTGACTTTCATTGTGTGGACAAAATGAGTTTCCCTTTTTTAAATTCTGTTTTATTTGCAGTCACATGAGTTTGGAACAATCTCTTTAAGAAGATTTGTGTGGTTAAAAAAAGTTTTATTGTAATATTTTAATTTCAAAATAAGATTGAATGTAAAAAAGTTACTTAAAATGCATGTTCATAACATTATATTGTGCAATATTCATTAGCACATACTATTGCAAAGCAAAAACATTGTCATAAGTCTTCATAATCTGTCAACAAAAGGGAATAACTTGCTCTGCCTCTTAATTGCTTTGGTTTGATGTCAGCAACCCCTTTGCTACAACCAAATGACTCACGATCCAATCAGTCCTTAAGAGCTAAAATCAAGTGCCTCCCTACAGACACAATCGTCAGCCTATTCCAATGTATAGCTGCTTTATGCTGATGTGGTTTGCAGGGGTGTATTCTGCATCTGTCTCTGCTGCCTAAGGCTGTTCATTATGGATGATTGTGTTTCTGTTAGTCATGAGGGAGGAGGGCTAGGAATCTGTATGTGACATACATAAGACTGGCTGATATTCAAGCAATGAGTCACTAAAACATTTAGCGCTGCTCTGTTTAGTCTTGCGTCACTCTTTTCCCGTAAGCTTGTGGCTGACAGGAAAAGAAGTGGCCGAGCAGAGGAAGTGGGGCACCAGTCAATGTCGTTTTGGCCCACAAACTGAACTGGAATATACCGGTAGAGCCGTTCTGGTCATGTTAGTGGGTTGGTGAAACATTACCTTGATCTTTGCATGTTCAAGAACATGTCCTTCATAGAAGTAACCTCAAAATCTGCAACAGCTCAGAGTTCAAACTGGATCTTGTTACTATTCGACACATCAGGGATTGTCGAATCCCTGTCGAAAGTCAGGTCAGGAGACGTTAAAATAGATATTGCTTGGATATGCAAACTATCAGGTTTAATGTTGGTTTAATGCTTAACAGTCTTTAAAAGGAGCTTGATTGTTAACGCCAGTACAAATGGGGCAGCCATTCGGCCCCAGGATTGGAGGAAGCTCACTTTCATGTTTGGATCTTGCCTCGAACCCAGACCCCATCTGTGGTTTGCTTTCGATGGTCGAGCATATCAATAAAAGGTCCTACCCTTTGGCCTGTCCCTCTCTCCCTGTGTCTTTACGAAGGTTGGGGAGGGTGCCCTCTCCCCTCTGTGGCAGATGGGCATCCACCTCCTCAACTCTCTCGATGACTGGCTGATAATATCTCACTCAAGAGAACTGTTGTGCATATGTTGTAATAAAAAAATTATGTGAGTTTTTCCCCAATCACAGGCTTCAGTCTCTAGCTGTCTGATGGATTGTACCAGAACTATTCACACTGAAGTCACATTGCACAAAGTTAGATACATTTTCAGTTAATTTCCTGAGGCACACAGCCAAAGCACAACTACAACATTGTTCTTCAGCAAGATGCATAGTTTTATATGTTAACTGTTGGCCAAAGAGGGCCAAAAGTTGCATAACTACAATATCACAAAAAGTATTCTTGTAATATAGCAAAACACGACAGGTATGATGCTACAATGTACCTTTATACACAAATCAGTTGCAGAATTTTTAGTTCTTAAATAATAACTACTTTCTGATACTAATTGCATCATGTTGGCCTTGATCAGATGATGCTTCAAGAGTAAAGTAATCAGTGTGCGGCAGTCCCTTTGATGACTATATTGATGCCAACTACATACCAGTGAGTAAATAAACAGAAGTGAAATTTCCTGAAAGATTTTTAGTCATGTCTAAGCATGGATCAGGGTTACAATTCAAGAAAAGAGTTTATAGCGGCTCAGGGTCCACTGCCTGTCACTGTGAATGAATTCTGGAGAACATCTGCACCATAGTGATGCTGACCAAATGCAACGAGATGGGAGCAAACTCTCCCCAGTGCAGAGGATCTCTTTTCTCGGCACGGAGCTAGACTCGGTCAAAATGACAGCTGCAGCCACAGTAATGCCACTGGGCTTGCTTCATATGAGAGCGCTTCAGCGTTGGTTACACAATCAAGTCCCGAGATGGGCATGGCACCGTAGCACTCTCCAAATTGTCGTTTCCCCCCCGAGTCTGCGCCTCTTCAGCCCGTGGTCAGACCCTGCCATTCCTACGGGCCAGGGTACCCCTAGGACAGCTTTTACCCCTAGGACAGTACCCCTAGGACAGCCTTTCTTTCCTGCAGGAGATGTTGGAGTGCAGGCTGTCCTCTTCGACTCTGAAAGTGTACATTGCTGCTATAGCAGCATATCACGATGCAATGGATGGTACATCTCTCGGGAAGCACCAACTGATCGTGAGATTCCTTAGAGGTATGAGACGGGGTAACCCCCCCGAGACTGTACCTCGTACCCTACGTGGCCTGCAGCAGGCCCCATTCAAGCCACTTGCATCAGTGGATTTAAAAATATCTAACGCTGAAAACAGTGCTCCTGACTGCGTTGGCCTCCATTAAGAGGGTGAGGGACCTACAAGGCTTTTCTGCCGACGAAGAGTGCCTAGAGTTCAGTCCAGCTGATTCTCTTGTTATCCTGAGACCCCGGCCCGGCTATGTCCCCAAGGTTCCTTCCACGCTCTTCCGTGATCAGGTAGTGAACCTGCAAGCTCTGCCCCGTGAGAAGGCAGACCCAGCCTTAGAGTTGTTGTGTCCTGTACGCGCATTGCGCCTCTACGTAGACCGCACTTGGAGCTTCAGATGCTCCCAGCAGCTTTTTGTCTGCTATGGTGGTCGGTAGAAAAGGAACGCTGTCTCCAAACAGAGGTTGGCCCATTGGGTGGTTTATGCCATCTCCCTAGCTTATCTATATCAAGGAGAGCCGTGCCACTTAGGATTGAGAGCCCACTGCACACGGTGTGTTGCTTCCTCCTATGCGTTGGCTCATGGTGCCTCGCAAGCAGATATCTGTAGGGCTGCAGGCTGGGCAACACCCAAAACCTTCGCAAGGTTTTACGACCCCCGCATAGAGGCTGTGTCCTCCCGTGTCTTCAGTAATACAGTATGACTGCTGGGATCCATGCATTTTTCTCACCAACTGTTTCAGTTACAAGTGGCAGCCCTGTCTGGCCCCCAGGTCGTTGGGATGGTTACGTGCAAACTCCTCTGCTGGCACACTTTCCACGTCGTGGCCTTTTCCATGGGTCTGTCCCCATATGTAACGGCTCCGTTCCCTCCTTAAGGAGGTACCTAAGTAACCTAGACGTTACAATGAATAAAAGAGGCAGCAGTCAGATTGGTTTAAATTCTTTACTTCTTTGTTCTTTGTGTAAATGCACAGATCCTTTCACAAATAGCCTGCACACATTTCCTCTGGAAATGAGATACTCCTTATCTCTGTGTAATTAGCCGTCCTTGCTTCCTGTGCTTTTTCCCACGCTAATCTGTAAATAACAACAAATGTTTTAATACTTAGAATTTTAATATTACATTAGCATTTCAATTCTCCATGCAATATATATAAATGTAGAATATCACATATTAATATTTTTTAAAAAGATTTTACAACTTAAAATTTGTAAAATTACATTAGCATCTTAAATCATGCAGTGAGGTACTTTTAAAAAAATTATAAAAATGTATAATGTCACATATTAATACATTTAAAAAAAAAGATTTTACCACTTAAAATGTTTAATATTTCATTAGTATCTTAAATATCCAGGCAATGTATTTATATAATATGCATATGTTTTACAATTAAAAATATATATTAAAAATATATTTAAAGAATGTTTCACCAAACTAGATCTAATTCCATGTGCAATTGCCTAGTCCATGAAGTAGGTGATGCCATAACATTTGTAATAAAGACTATGTGTAGTGTAGTTTATAAACCCTTAAATTGTATATATATATATGTATGTATGTATAAAAGTAAAATACTAATTAAATTGCTAAATTAATTACATAACATTTTATATATAGTTTATTTACAATCTAAACTGATTATTATTATTATTATTTTAATATAATTTATAATACAATTAAAATAATTAGAGGAATAATAATACTTTTGCAAAATGAATACGTAAAGTATATTTTAAATATGTTTATATATAATGTTTTAAAGTCATTTATTTTAAATATGTGTCATTTAGGAGGTGACGTTTACAGAAGAAATGTTGTGTGCATTTGTTATCAGATGGATTGTATCACGCGGTTATACAGGTTACAGTGGTGTACAATTACAGCTAAGCTTATGATGAAGTGTTAGCACATCTAATGTAACAACAACCCCTCTAAACAATTGAATTTTCCAGTGGTGTCTCGTGTAATCCTGCGTCATGCAGGTTTTGTTTAGAGCAGGAAAAATGGGCTTTGTCTACTCAAATTCCAGTAGGGTGTACTTAAAAATTGACCGTGTTCCCTGCTGAGACTGCAGCTTCTGGAGCAAATACACACACACGAAGTCACAGAATGGTTCATTTGTGTGTTATCTCTCCCAGACACTCACATGGAAACAGTACACACACTCAGGCGTTTATGCCTACACACACCCACGTACACACACTTGCACACACATGCACAAGCGCATTTCTGGCACGGGCTCATTGACGTCAGAAACCCCATCCCCCATCACTCCTCCAGTATTTGCCATTCTTTACAAAGCAATGCTGGCTATTTGGGTCATCCACAGTTTTAAGGTGTTGATTTAAATCTAGTGACCCTGACCTAGCGCAACCGGCCCCCACAATTAGGCTAAAAGAATCAGATTACAAAGTCAAAGTTTAGCCTTTCTCCCACAATTCATTTGGTGAACTAAAGCATGGTATTTCCACTGCACGTGATTTATGATTTCAGCTCAGCCCTTTGCCATCTCAAGATAACTGGCAGAGACAAGATACAAAGTACTCAGCAGTTAGCATGAAGTAACTGTTTCTCCATAACTTATTTCATCAAAGTGGGCAAATAATCTCACGTTATTTGCAAACCTCAAGTCTTTCTACACCCGTATGACTCTTGCGTGAGATTATAATGCTACACCTTTAAGAACTGAAAGCTTATCAGGTCGCTTTGTAAATATAAATGATTATATGAAGGTGTATTTTGAATAAAAACTAAAAGGTAAATTTAAGATATTGTTTAAATAAGAAGTGAAATCACAGTCGGAATGTAAAATGTAAAGTTGCCATTATGAGATACAAAGACACATTGTAAGATATACAGTCACAAGAAGCAAAGTCACAACTGTAAGATTTTAAGTCGCGTTTCGAGAAAAAGTTGCCATTTAAGATATAATGACATATTGTAAAATATAGAGATGACATTTAAAAGAAACAAATTTGCAATTGTCAGGTTTTAAATCATGGTGTGTGATATAAAGCCGCAATTACAATAAAAAGTTGCCATAACGAAAAAAATAAAAACATTGTAAAATATATAGTCGCAATATTTAACAAATAAAGTCACAATTGTAAGATTTTAAGTCACGATGGAGAAAAAGTTGACATTTAAGATATAATGACATACTGTAAAATATAGAGATGACATTTACAAGAAACAATTTCGCAATTGTCAGGTTTTAAGTCAAAGTGCTTGATATAGGGCCACGATTAAATTAAAAGCCATTATATAAAGATATTGCAAAATTTGAAGTCACGTTGTAAAAAAAAGTTGCAACAGTGTCCGTAATGAGATACAAAGACACATCATAAGATATAGTCTTATATATAACATATACACTTCACAAGAAAAAAATTGCAATTAATGATATTTAAAGACATAAGTGTTTGCAATTAACTAGAAACTGTGAAAACACTAACTGGTGATATTTAGTATCACTGTACGACAGACAACAAAATTCGCAACTACGAAATATCTATTTTTTTTATGAAAATAAAAGAGCCTTAGGTATCATTAGTGTATTGTAGTTTTTACTTTTTTTTTAATTTGTTTGAGGATTAAATCGGTGCTTTAAAACTTTAATTTTTGTGGTGCAATTAATTCAGCCCACCAAAGCTTCTGCTGGCTCAAATGTGTCTTTCTTACTCTGAAGACAGATGTGTCCTAATCCCAGATGACTGATTCTCACATTCTCCTGCTGCAGTGTTTCTTCAGAAATGAGGCTTGACTAGGGCCAGACTGAACCACAGTCCATCAAAAACCAACCGGGTCATCATCCTCCCGACACCAAACCTCAATAGGATACACAGACTCTTGCACAACAAACTTAAGCACATCCTGAACTTTATAAGGATGGAAAACCAAAGCTTTGTTAACGGCTGAAGTCCTCTATGATTAACTGTGGGCTCAAACATTCCTGCTTGGTCTGTGGATGCCTAATTGGTAGCGTAAAACCACTTGCACGGCAAGTTTCGGCTGTTGACTGGGGAATGCTGACTTTAATGGAAGGGTTAATTTAATGAGGGGGCAGGGTGAAGATAAAATTAGGAAAGCAAAGAAGAAGTTTGTCCTCACCTTGGGCAATGAGATCAGTCCCCAGAAACGGCTTCCCTCCCGACTCACCTTCAGTTCCCTTTTATGCTCTGCAACTCCTGGGTCAGCATGACCTAGTTGGTTAGTGTTTTGGCAAGAGCTGGGTCAGTAATCTGAAAATGTACAAACAGGGTCCAAAATAAACACTCTAGCTGACAGACAAATGTATGAGGAACTACTTTACCTCAGAACAGATACACACTACACACACACACACGTTATTTATGTAACTAAATATTTGTGCATATATATTCTGAAACAATAGAATACTATTTTACTTATTTTATTTTATATTATATATATTTATATTTGTGTGTCTTTGTGTGTGTATGTAT
>JAUMHP010000084.1:10116405-10143605 GCA_032361065.1 Enteromius trimaculatus
TATATATGTTTTCTTCTTCTCTCTCTTCTGCATTGTAACAACTATCCTGCAACTTCATTCCCAAAATAGTGAACTTTTTTTGACAATTTCCAGAATACATATTATGTATATATATATATATACATCTAAAAATATATATACATCTAAAAATATTATATTTGTGTGTGTATGTGTGTGAAAAGTTTCCTATTCGTATATATATATTTCTGTTTTTACTTTTTAACCTGTAGCTAGGGCGTGCTTCAACTACACTGCTCAAAAAAAAAAACACTAAAATAACATCCTAGATCTGAATGAATGAAATATTCTTATTAAAGAATATTTTCACCACCGGCAGGACCACTCCTTTATTAGGGGTGTCTATAATTTCCACCTGTTGTCTATTCCATTTGCACAACAGCATGTGAAACTGATTGTCAGTCAGTGTTGCTTCCTAAGTGGGCAGTTTGATTCCACAGAAGTGTGATTGACTTGGAGTTACATTGTGTTCCCTTTGTTTTGTTTTTTTTGAGCAGTGTATTTTAAACAAATATAATCACTTTTAATGTCTCTTAAATTAGTCAACTTAAATGCAAAGGCTATGACATCAGTTTTTCCTTTTCTAATTAAAATAAGGCTTGTGTTAAACATAACTTGACAACACTTTTGTTTTGTTCTACAACGCAAACTGTACAGACTCACAGCGCAAACGTCTTATCTAGCTAATGAACTGCTTTAAAATATGTATTTTGGGTATGGATTTACATTTTACAACAAAACGTAAAAGTATTGTCCAGTTATTTATTTTACTTATTTGCTGGCAGTTTTAGCTCAATTTAACGCAGTTTGCTAAACACTGATATCTAAAATATTTGCAAAACAATACACAAATATACTTGAGATATGTAAATGTATAATAAAGTGTATTTTTTCAAACATACCTCATGCAACAGATCCTAATGGAAAGAGCACCAGCAGCATATCTGTTTTTGTGGTTATTATTTCTGCTAGCGTATATAGACGGGTAACAATATGCCCTCTAACATGTATGAAACCGTCGAAAACGTTGAAGCAATTATACGTGTAATATATACTTTTACTTTCTCTGGGCGTGAGGTGGCCCCTTTAATTAGGGGGGTCAGATCCTCACAAATCCCCCACTAGGGCTGCCGTGCTAATCAAACATCTTACATTTTAAAAGCGACCTAACCCTAACACATGAGAGGGAGGTGTATCTGTGGCGTCATCCCATCCGAGTTAATGAGGTATATAAAAAAAAGTTACTGTGAACAACACAAAAAAAGCTCTCGGAGTTGACATTCTGTCCGCCTGTTGGAATGAAACCGATCCGCGTGTCCACGTGTTTTGTCAATTTACATATCATTTTAATATGTAAGCTCGTCTCCCCTATCAGCCGAAGCTGGCTTCCAACTCAAACTCTATTTGTCAGATTCGGGTCTGGACGCACAAATCGGAAAGCCCTGCGTTTTTGCACCCGCCCTCTCAGACACGTTGCCTTGGGAGAAGTAACACGGGGCCACACAACTGCGGGTCTACATCACTGAAACCACGTACACCTCTCAACAGAGGCTCGATCGGCGCTCCGCTTGTCTTTGTATATATTGCTAAAACAAAGGACAGTGCGACCATTCGTCCCATCCGGCTTGAGGTAGGATCCGCGTTTTAAACAGCAGCGATCGCTTATGATTGTGTGTTTTTGTGGTGGAAAAATGACATGGACAAAGGAACACCAGCACGTTTATATGAAGCTTAATGTAACGTTATATGTAAGATATGCTGGAAGATGCCGCTGCGCGAGGCATCCGCCTATTGTAAAGCGGAGGAAATCGTTTATTTTATTATAATCTAAATATCACTTTTAACACTTATTAATAGTATTTAATGCAGCTTATATGTTAGCACGATGTGATCTATACTGTGTTTTTTATTTTTGGAAATATCGTTTTTTATTCTTTTTTTCGTATCGATTATTGGACTATTCATTTTAATATATAAATTATGTTATGTTAATGCTTTATGAGTCCAAATGTGCTTGTCTTGGTAGGCTGTATTAAGGTGTTAGTCATCAAGAGGGCCCCACCCTCAGTTATCAGACAGGTACATTAATTCATACGGCTTTTGTTTTATTCCGTAGCCGTTTTAATATTAATATACGTGTCGCCCATAGTAACCGATATTACCGGCAGGCTTACAAGAAACGCGTCTCGGTTACATGACTTCCTACATACGTAGTTGCGCTAAATGTCGCTATTAAATAATAGTCACGTGCCCGCTTTGTCTACATTTATACTGGTAGCTAAACGTAAACACGCAAGCTTTCAATGATTGGCTTTGTTTTGTCGAATCACCGGTTAGCGCAAACTAATAAAGGGCCTTTTCATCCGCGTGCCCCCGGCTGGCGACAAAACTTGTAAAAGCCGATGTAACGTTAGGCAGTTTTTCGATATGAAAGAGTAGTTTGTTCGCTAACGGCAGTCGTGCTTGACGCGCCGTTTTGTTTGATTTAAACTTTTGGCGAAACTGGCGTTGACAGGAAAAAGCTGGTCAGCAATTACGTCCATTTGGAAAGGCTGATCTTTGTGACCGTTATAAAGCCAATTAGTCGCGTGCTTGAGGTAGAGCTATTACATAATGTGGCTTTATTGGCAGGGCAGAACTCTGGCTCAGCAGTCCATTTGTTTGCAATGATACCGAGCAGCTGATGGACGGATTAAATGGCCAAGTGAATGTGCTTAGGCAATCTGAAAATGTTTTGACACTGTTGATGTGTATATAGTGTTACATACACAGTTTATGTAGTGCATTGTACATTTATATACCCTACCTGTCTATATATAAGTTAAATGAAACGATCTCTTTGTGCTGTGTGCAGTGAAGTACGTTTTAAATGCATATACTGTGCTATAAGTAGAGTTCAGTTATGTATTAATGTTTTGGGGAAAACAATACTTTTGTAATAACTGAAAGTAAATGTTATAATAGTAATAATTTAGATGTTACGACAGCAGTCACGTTTTGGATCACCTGACAGTACAGCCTGTGGGCAGTTTCCATTTTTTTTATTATCAATTCAGTCATAAATATGTAATTTTACGAACGTGCATCATGCACACCTCGTCCTGTTGATTTATGAGAAGCCCTCCGCCTTAAAAAAATGAGGGGTCAGCAACCTTAGAGAAAGCTAAAAGCATTTACTTCTGTACGACGTGTGCCTTTAGCAACGATTCATGGCTTGCCTCATTAAACATGATGTTGTAAACACTCCTTTTATGTGTATTCCTCAAGGCCTGTCTATTATAAATTACCAAGAACTGATGGTATTGATAATACAAGATACAAAAAAAAAATAATAATAATAATTACTGACAACGCTCAAAGCAGCACATTTGTGTGTTCCTGGACTATTTTCAAATCACCCTCTTTATAAAGCAAGCCCACAAAATAATTTTCTTTTACACGTAACCAGCAAGCACTATGTGCATCTAGGCACAAACCAGTAATGCATGAATCTTATTATTAATAAAAGGCCACAGAAGGAATGGTACTATAAAACGGCTTATTTCTAGGTCCTTTGTTCTGTGTCAAATGGTGGTCACCATGGCTGCGGCGTTCGGGTCTCATTGAATAAACAACCAGGGCTTTGAATGTGTGCTTTTTTGATGCCACCTGCTTCATCATAGCCTTTCTAGTTCTGTACGGCTACATTTTCAAGTGTTTTTCAATTAGGTGCAATCAGAACAAACAAATGCACACCCTGCACAAGACACGTGTTTCAAACAGACTGCGGCACAAAATCTTATTTTAAACATCTCCGTTTTGAATAAATAAAGGTCTTGCAACCATATTTGTATACGAAAAAAAAAATATACATGTAAACAAACATGATGTAGATTGAATTGGTGGTATTGACGTAAATGTCAGTTCTGTGAGTTCTCGTCACTGTTTGTGGAACAGCAGTCATTTTTATGGCCGTTGTTTATCTTTAGTATCCATGTGAGACTCAGGTGGTGTGTCTGGAAAACACGCTTGTCTGAGGTCACGTGAATTCAGGGTTTGATTGAAGATGCATGCTTAAGTAGTGATTTTGAAACACAGGTATCTGCATGACTTTGAATCTCGCAAATGGGTCAGAAAAAAAGATGGTTCATGCAAGAAAGCACATTTTTCTCCATTTTACAGTTTCAAGCCAACTCATGTTTGTATCGTGTGATGGTGTTTTATTATTAACGTTTATGGAAATTGGAGATTAAAGTACTCCCTTTGTCCCCCAACAGGTCAGTGA
Organism: Enteromius trimaculatus; assembly: GCA_032361065.1. NCBI lineage: Eukaryota > Metazoa > Chordata > Actinopteri > Cypriniformes > Cyprinidae > Enteromius > Enteromius trimaculatus. The sequence continues at coordinate 10,120,688 of JAUMHP010000084.1, forward strand.
TGGTCTGTGCTGGTTAGACCCTGCTTCCTAAGATGTCAGCTTCAGATTCGGACTATTCCATTGACTGGCTGGCCAGTGACGAAGAGGACGATAGTGAGTTAGAACCAGACTGTACCAAAGCGCAGGGACAAACCACCTTGCCAAAATCCCCCTCCTCAGGGGTCATCCAGGGGACCCAGACTTGCCAGTCGCTCTCAAAGAGGAATGGAGATAAAGGAGAGGTAATGGACAAAGAGAACATGAGCTCTTGGGGAAGTTCTCCTTCTAGCTGCGATAGTTCCGACTACAGCGAGGACTGTGGCCGTTGCCACCTGGGACAAGAGGCTCGGACCAATTACAGCCGGTGCCCTGAGAGCCCTATTGGCAAAAAGAGGCAGGCGCTGAAGAGAACATGCAGCTCCATGGTTGCGGAGCAAAGGGAAAGGCAGCTTACACCTGAACAAATGGAGAAAGACAGGCTGTTCGCTTGCAAGGTGAGACGTGCCACTTTTTGAGTAGTTGGCATGCCAGGGAAGGAACATGGTGTTCTAAAAAGCAGCCTTATCTCCTACATGATCTATCTCCACACGAGCAGAATCAATTTGAACAAAAAAAAAAAAAAAAAATATTCGAAGCAGAACCACTTCCAGGAAGACCCCTCCTCCGTGTGTTCTTACTAGGTGAAATGTGAATGAGTCACACGAGGCCACTGAATGAAGAAACTTAATGTTTTCCTCTACCTTGTAGAATTGCAATGATAACTCATTCCATTACATTTGCACAAATGTGTGAGAGAGCAGATGAGTCACTTTGTTTTGTATCACAGTGCGGTTGTTCTTCTGGAAAAGATGAGCCGTACAAAGTAACGTCCTAGCATGATGTATTTTATGTCTATGGTTATTGGCAAAGTGTCCATTCGACCTCCAGAAACGAAAACATCGAAACTCTGGAAGATGTTCGAGAATTGCTTAACGCGAAAAGCTCAAGATGCATAACTGAAGGAAGTGCTGAATGATGCTCTTTGTTTTGCAGTGCTTGGAGCTGCAGTGTTACATTCACCCACTGTCCTCGATCCTTAATGGCCTCCGCTCAGGCAGATACAGAGAACGTGAGTAATCTTCATTTGTCTTCCGCATATCCAAAACCTTGCCTAGTTACAGTCTTCAAGGAGAACTAGCCAAACTAGAGGCAGCAGGCCACGGTATGAAAAGTGTGTCATGAGATTTGTGACTGAGATGCATCATGAATATACATGAAATGAGGCTCTCATTTTAACCACATCATTTCCTGGTGGCACATGTTACATCGCTTAGTCATAATAAAACTTGTATGGTTGAAAGACGCATGTCTAAAGCAGTGCAAACCGCACACCTCCAAAAATACCCAAGGACCTTGACTGAAATACCAAAGGCCCTTTAGAGATAAGCACAAGAGTTTGGATTGGCTGACTCATTGTTTCCCAGACTAGTGGGATAAAATATTCTAACATTTGACTCGGTGTTTTATGTGGGTATTGTAACTGTTCATACAAGTACTTTAAAATTTGCACCATCATACTGTGTCCTAACCAGATGACAAAGTGTAAGTAAGATGTCCATATTTGGTCCTAACTAGCCAGGTGACACCGTTCCCATTTTACACAGCATTAATATCACACTCCTCATGCATATTAAACATCAAACCTAGACAGAGAGATACTAATTGTTAAAGTTAGGAAACCTCTCAAGCTCCCCTCAAGTCAAACGTAAAACCATAAAAATACTGCAATTGGTATTACTGTTCTTGGTGTTACGCGTGCAAACAGAGAACCACCTACACAATGTTCCGATTGACTGACTGTTACATCGTACAGCATTTTCACTTTCAATGCGGACAGAAAAAAACTTGTTCCTGAAATGTTGACGCATAGTGGCTGGTTGACACACAAATTACTGTAAAATGCAGACAGATGGTCTTAGCAATATTGGGCACTTAAAAGTTCTATTGTGCTAGAAAACAGGTTGCATACGAGGCAGACCTGCTTATAGGGGCTCTCTCTGGGACCGCTATCAATGCAAGGGCTATGGATGACACCGGACTTCCTGGCCACAGAGACAGCAAGTCTGTCCTCCCACATGCTTCACAAGAACCCATCTGTCTTGCAGACGTAGCGTGGTCTGTCAGAGACAATAAGCTGGCGTTGCGTGTGAAAGAAAGGGTTTAAGCTGTATGTTCTTCTTTTTAGGCCTCAGCACTTTTCAAGAGAGTGTGGCCATGGACCGCATCCAGAGGATAATGGGGGTCCTGCAGAATCCCTGCATGGGGTGAGTTTCCTGCTGTTTTTCTTCACCTCACTCACGGCGGCTTGAGGGTGGGCTTTAGTCAGCACAGCACTCCATCACGGATCGATTGGATGGATGTTGTGTCCATTTACTTAATCTACCTCAATCCACTTTCTCCTCCTTGTGAGGGAATCTCTTTTTTTAGTGCTTTGTGTTTACGCACATTAGCGGCAAGGTTGAATTCTCCCACATCACTTGCGAATGACTTTTGCGCCCTCAAATGAGGCTCTGAGGCTATAAGTGAACGAGTCAAGGAAATGTGAAAACACATGGCCTCACAGCATGATGCAGCAAGGGGGGGGGGGCGCAGGGCCAGTGCAGACCTGCCACCACAAATCTAAAAGCGGCTGGACAAGAATAGAACTCAAACGCAGGTCGTTAAAAATGTCCCAGCTCCCTTGCGGGAGTAGCCTGTCATCCGATTGATTAGCCTTTGGCTAGATAGTGAAAAGACTATGATGCCGTCTTTGGGAGGAGTCAGTGTTCTTTTGCATCAGATGACCTCATAATGGATCGGGCTGGGCTTAGGTGCGTCGTTTACTTTTCATCTTAAATGCATCTGGCACGCAGCCCAGGTCTGCTCGCATTGTATTGCATTGTGCTACTTCACCAATATTCACGTGTGAGTGCAGAGTCTAGAACATCTAATCCGTTGGTGTACTTTGGGCAGCATCCAGCAGTGTTGCAACCTGCGCGGCATGAAAACATGCCTGGCAGAAAATATTCCTGAAATGGGCCACTAAAAACATACATGATGGGGTTTTGGGTGGGTTCTTAATTCAGGCCATCTGATCGAGGTGCTGAGCCAAGTAGACACGGGGGCTTTGCTGCCTACCCACCACCTGACCCAACCCCCCCAATCATCATTCCACCCTGCTGGCAAATCCCCCAACTCAAAGGCACGCCAGAAGAGGGAATGTAAAAGTAACTTTTATAGCAGCAGCCGTTTAAATGTAAAATACTGAGAATGGGGCCATAGCAGATTCTTCTTGTCATGTGACTAGCACTAATCCCCATTAACCATCTGTCGGGGGCTGGTGTGAGTCAATGGGCACCATGTGCGTGCGTCTGCATCACTGCTCCTTAGTGCAACTATTTCTTTTCCCCGTGACGTGGACGCCAGTGCCCCGCTGCAGGCTTATGTCTATATTTAGAGGTGAGGGAAACGCTTGCTCTCCATGCCACGTGTGTGTACAAACATGTGTGAATCAACACTGGAGCTGTTCTCATTTTGAGAAGCACGTTTGTGTGCCGGTGTGTACTTGACGCTGCATACTTGTGGTTAAGTGTTCTTTCAACTCTCCTGACACCAAAAAAAAAAAGGTGTTACAGAACAGTAGACTTTCACTTTCAGTCACGTCAAGTTTCTTAACTGTTTTTTAGTACATTGGTGGGTTATCAGACTTATATTGTCCTTCCTGTGCCATGCAGAGAGAGATATGTCAACATCATCCTGAAAATGGAGGAAATGTTGAAGAACTGGTTCCCTCACATAGAACCTCAGCGACGCGACCAAGTCAACACTGCAGTACTGATGGAGGAGACGACCCTGTCTAAGAAACCCAAGGTAAGGCACTTGAAAAGCTGTCACGAACATGTGTAAGTTAAGACGACAGGCTAATAGAAACCGAGAGACTGAAATACCCATTATACTTTAATCACTGGACCAGAGAGGAACAGGACAGACAAGAAAGGATTAAAATCTATTTTTACAGTTGGACAGGTATAAAATGCACATCTCATGTTCGCTAAGAACAATGACGGAACAGAACAGGTGATTTTGGAAAGCTTTCAGAGGACAGATGAAAGTCATTCTTAGTCTGAGAAATTGCTTTCTAAATATTTAAATATCTAAATATAATATCTTAAAAAACCGATGGCAGATATTTACGGTGAAATGTCAAGTAGTAATTCTCCTTTTTTTTTTATACTCCACAGTTGTCTCCAGCTACATCTCCCCTGCTCACTGGCATTGCAAACCCTGCCACCACAAGTGCCCTTTCCATGGGTAACAAGGCAATGAGAGTCAGCGACCTCACTCCCCCAGGGCCCTACTCTGCAACCAACCTAAAATGGCTCCACACATCACCCATCTGCTCCCTGACAGCCGAACAGGCTCAAGGGACAGTTCGGAACTTTCTAACATCCCACAGGGACAGGGACGCGACACAGGACAACTCCGTGTCCTCCAGCACGGACCGTCTATGTAAGACAGAGTCTGCTCCCAGTCGACAACCTCCGGCCAAGATTAACGCGCCATGCCTTGAGAGACTTCTTAAATCCACAGAGAGCATCATCACCCAGAAAGCCCCAGTGGGCTTGGGTGGCATGGCAGCCGGTGGATGGTCCTAGTCCTTCGAAAAGGCTCTGGGAGATCAGAGCCTGGCTAGAGCGTGACTGCCCCCAGCTGGTCTGGAGTCACCCGACTCCAACGCAATCCCTGCCTCCATTCTAGCCTTGCGGAGAGGCACAGAACGCAGCAGAGGGAGTTCAGCGCAGCCCAGCAACACTGCGACACATTCAGTTACGAACTGAAAAGTGCCGGAGTGTGATCTTTGTGCGTGTCTGATGTGTACGTCTGCATCTATTCCCTTTCTGTTGGACTGCAGAGTGAGCTGTAGCAGCGTGTGTGTGTGTGGGTGGGGGGGTTTCGATAGGTTTTATGATCTTGGCTCACCTTCGTACTTTACCTTTTTGAGATGGCTTCCTCTTGAAACAAAGAAAGAGGAAAAATCTCCTGTGGCGGCAGCACCCGATGAGGCAGCATATTGGTATCTGTGAAAAAGCTAATCTCTAGACAAAACAAAGCAGCCTTTTTTCCAGAAAGGGAAGGGAAAAGAGGGAGGAATTTATTCTGGGAACACTTCAGATATTCCAGTGTGCTAGTGAAATCTATAGTAGGTGTGGTTGAATGTGAATTTATTGCTTTAGTTTGCTCTTTGAATCCACTCTATAGAGTTGATTTGATGTGACTGTTACTTCATAGGTTTAAACTTTTTTTTTTTTTTGGTACAACGATTCCTACCTCAATCTGACACCGTGTCTCCGGTATTGTATGGATACAATAAGTACGTACATGCAAGCAGACTCAGAGCGAGGAAACTTCATAAAGCGCATCAATACAGTAAGCGAAGCTTCACAAGAGAAAGCTCTGGAGGCTTGACTGGTGCCATTGTAAAGAATGTGAACTGCAAATTTTCGCTTGTTTTTTTGTTTTTAAGCCTCCCAGTTCAAGGGCATATAGTGCCTGTCAATTCGATGTCAAACTGTGCCTCTTCACTGGTTTTGAAGGGAGAGCGTGAACTATCCAGAATACCTGGCGCCTCTGAAGGATGTACAAAAAGAAAATCAGGAACCTTCAAAACTCCTGCCATTCATTTTCTGCTATCAACAAGTAAATTATTTGAAACTCTTGCCAACTACTTCCTGTGGTCATGTGACACAATGACATTTCGGTTTGCCACAGAGCTGGACAATATCTAAGAGGGAAAAGGTATTAACTGTGTACATATTCAGAAAAGTTGTTAATTTACCCTTGCAAAGTGGCCTTTATAGTGTAATATTTTATACTTTCAGAAATAAATGTGGTTATATTTGTTTGCTGTATTCCATGTGTCTGAAAGATTTTTGTGATCCAACCTATCACACACATAACAGTTTTTAATGAAACAATGCTAATTTATGGACCGCAAGATAGCTGAAGAAATACAGAAGGTTTATTTAAAATATGCTGGTTTTAAGAGTAGAGTAATAGATTTATTTTTTTATATTGTATTATATTCCATCAATGGCTTAAAAAAAAAAGAATGCTATGCTAATCTGACATATTTTAATAATGTTACACCACATCTAATTCGGCAGCCCTTGTGTGCATTGTTTTAAGTATGGCTTTAAAATTGCACCAAGAGATAGTTGATCACAGACCTTTTTGTTTGCTACACTCATTGACATTCTGACACGAAGACGTCTATTCAAATATCAAAGCCACCAAAGCCTTTAAGTCACTCTCAAAACAGCCCTCCCAAACAAGGCTAACCTACGAAGCAGATCTGAAATATAGCTTTCGCCAAATCACGACCTGACCTTAAAAACTGAATCCATTATCTGTCAGAGAATATTGAATAATACAGGATTGGTCTCGGGTGATTAACTACTTTACTGTTTCTGGGAAGGAGGAGGTTGAACGGGGAACGGAGAAATGCAGAATCAAACCCACATCCTCTGGAGAATAGAAAAGCAAATGTTTTTCTGGACAGTGAGTAATTCAGATGTCCTCCTCCTTGATCCCCCTTCTTTCCATTTCCCTGCTGTGCAGAAAATCAAAGTCGGACACTTATACAATCAACCAGGCGCATTGAGCAATGGCGCTCTCGTGTCTCATTATAGGTATACTGGGAAGAGGGTTCATTTTGGTATCCAGTCCACTGATTTGTAAAGAGAAGTGCAAATGCTTTGTGACCAGATTAAAAAAAATACACTTCTCTTTTACTAAGAAGACTGAGTGGAAGTTACCCAAATACAAATGACCCTAAACATTTGGACTACAAATACGTGATTCATGTACCAGCAAGGTCATGCAGTGGTAAACTCCAAACAATCATGTTAGAGGAAAAACAGTGCTACTAATACACAAGTAGGTAGAGTCTTATTATCTGGTCTGCAAACTGTTCTGGGGATACATCCATACAACCACAAGAGGTCACTTCCTCTTGGCAAGAACTTTAACTTTGTGCAAGCCAACCTTTTTTTGCCAACCTTGATACATTATTCAGATTACTTACTATTACCTCTACTATTACTATTAATAAATAGAACTATTTATTATTAACACTATTACTACTACTATTACTTATTACTGAAATGAAATGAGTGTGTACAGTAGCTTGTTCTTCAGAGACTTTCAAGGAAGTCAAATGTAAGTATAAACATGAGTAATAGGAATGTATGACAGTGGTAGTGATATCAATATTGTATAATTATATAATAGGCAGTATTTTATGGGGTATGCTAATTTCCATTACATTTGTAATGATCTAGAGTTGTTAATTCAATAAACAAGTACATTTTTAATAACACTAATAATTTTATAGCATTGTTAATCATCTTTAAATGAATTTGAATCTTAATAATAATTTTACTACCGATTGTAGTGACACCTACATTTGTAAATATTCTGTTGTATAAACTATTAGTATTATTTAAATAAATAAATAACAATATAAAATTGTAATGTTAGTCCATAAATAAATAACAGCCGATTGGTATGAAGCAGAATTCATCCCTACAAGGTATTTTTTAAGAGAGTAGACAATTATCACAGTTAGGAAGAAAAACAAATGTAACTTTTTATTGATTTATTTTTATGTTTAAGGGCGTTTTTTGCCATTATTGAGACAGGACAGTAGCGAGCTGACAGGAAAGCGTTGGGTGGAGTGGGGCAGGGTCAACAGAGGACCTTGAGATGGGAATCGAAATCGGGACGCCGTGAGCACAGTTATTGGCTATCGGCGCCGAAAACTTTTTACATTTTTATATGCATTTTTATAAATCCACATTCAGTTCAAATCCATTTTTGGCTGGCCACACACTTATTAGGCAGATTTTAAGCCCAATGTGGCATGGACTGATTCGAGGTTTGTCACAAATTCTTATTTATTTTTCACTGGTCAGGATTGTCCTCCATATGTTTTCTTCATATGTCCTTCATATGTTTAGTCACATTTGTCTCATGTCACTGTGAAATCATTCTTGCTATCAACAAGTTTATAAGGATAAAAATAGTTTTAAACCATCTTCATGTCTCATGTTCATGGTTAAGATTTGAAAACGGTCTAGTGTACCTTTGTTGTGTCACTGAAGGCACCTCAGTGCGAACGGGCATGACTCTTTTGAGAATAAATATTGGCTCACAAGCTTGTGGGGTGTTTGATGCATGCAGAGCGCAGAAAGACTATGTTTCACCAGGGTAAGATTAATCTCGAGGATTTTAATGAAACACTGAAATTAATTAAACTGGCACGCTTTCCCTGTTCTTGAGAATTTACCATTTGTACTCCGAGGAGATTTTGGGTGGACCGGTATCAAATGCTAACTGACTAAGCTGAAGGTCTTGGCAATTAAAATGGATCAAAACTATAAAAGGCCACTACTGTTTGACTGTTAGGCTCAGTGGTATCACACAGTGGTCACAAGATGTCGAGCCCAGATTAACCGTGGGAGGTGTAGAGGTCTGGTCCAGCCAAGATGGATTCAGTTTCTGTCATGTGAGGGATGTGGTCTTGTTCTCTTTTGCTATTTCCATACACATTTAGTCCAAACTAAGTAAAAAGGGGGAAGTTGATTTAAATAGGAGGAAGAACGACATGCTCAAGTTCAGAGGTTTGGTAAAAAAAAAAAAAATTCTGAAAGACGACAACATTTTATGGAGGAAGATCAGATGTAATTGCTCATTTGATATTCATGTCACCACAGTTAACATCAGTAAGGCCTCTGTACCTCTGAAGTCCCAAATACAGATATTGTAAGATGCACTCATCAGAAGAAACATAAGGCAAAACGAAGCAAGGTTTTGAGCCTCGTTTTGTGAAAAAGTGAAAGGTCTTAGAATAGATTCACTCTGCTGTTTAACAACAGTGTGGCTCATTGGCTTTGGCCACTCATCCATTTAAGTAACTACAGTTGCATTTATATTTCAGCAGGGGAGACGGGAAAAGCTCTACTCATTCATAAGAATATGTGAAAGTCATCATTTAGCATCGAGTTGGAGCCAAAAGTAACATTAAAATTGATACTCTGACTTCAGAAAGACCACAGGACATAGACTCTAGTCAAGACTCTACGCCAGAGAAGGACAAGCCCAAAGCTCATATATCAATCCACATCAAAGAAAAACGATGAAAAAGAAGCAGTATGATGGTTTATACCATGTGTAATCAGGTCTAGATTTACTGCTGTAGTGTTTATTGCATGGTAGATACTTTTCTCTGGCTATTAGTGGCCACTCACTGTTTACGCATGCTTTTTACGTTGAATTTGCGACAAAATTGTGATATATACTAGGATGTCAAAATTGGCATCTGATTGTGTCTACAGTGAAACATCATGATGTCCAGTATTAGCCATCGATGATGGATGATGGCATCGTTTATCAACCCAACCCTAACATATAGCATTCTTGTCATATGAAATGAATCATACCATTGTGATGGATAGATTTTGGTCATCTTTCTTGCTTAATGTTTTCTTGCTTAATGATTACTGACAGTATAAGTAACCCCGTAATTGACATTAATAAAAAAGATTAAACTAATTATACTAAAACATGCTAATTTTATATAAAAAAATATATATATATACCCAGTGAACCCATTTGTCCTTTCTGAACGTCAGCCAATCATTGTGTAATAACGCCTATTTGTTCTCATATCTGTGGGGCGAGAAGCATCATGCCCACGCACTTAGAAAATTGCTCATTAACTTGTTAAGTAATTCAACAGGTAATTTATCCCCACCAGAGATAATGATCTCATTTATCACAGAGGGGCTCTAAATAACCAAACTATCAGATACAAAAATAACCAGCGCCATTGTAATGAGCAAACCTTACCATCAGAACATTATAACAGCTCCATATTTCTTTTCATACGATTCTCCTACTGTTACCTGCACAGTAGTACCTGATGTTCTATTAGACTCTAAAAATAATAACGCACTGTGTTAATGGGATTTATTTAGGGTTTTTTTTACCTGTATTTTAAATTATGCATTGCACTGTATAGGGTTTAAGGAAATGTCCATTTAGGTCAATGTCTAGGCAGAAAATTACCTTTAATGTTTTACTACTTGCAAATCCTCCCTTAAAATGATGTTTTACTTAAAAAAAATGCATACATTTTTTATTATTACATTATTTAATATAAACAATTTTAATTGTTTAATAATAATGCATTTTATTCATGCAATGACGTTTAGATTTTCTGTAGAAATGTGAGTCATGCTCGCTAGCCAAAGTAATTGGAAGCATGACTAATAATATAGTCATTTTTTAATGGAGTATTTTAATCTTAGTTTGTAGAAATGGGTTGTATAAATGCATTACGCTAACATACTAAATAGCTACTGAAGTTGTGTTGACAATAAATACCTATAAGCTAATAAGCATTGTAATAATAAATTAGGCAAACTCATCATAGGTCAACATTATCATACATTTAGAAGTGTTAGTTGCATCTGTTCACATCTCAGATTGGTCAAACAAGCAATCAGCTCTGCCCTATACTGTAAGTTGCTGGGTTGGGAAATCTAACCCATAGGAGTGATATGAAGGGCCACAGATTCATAGCATTAACATTTGGGGGAGAAATCAACCACCTAATGGCATATAAGAGACGTCTCTGCATATTGAACTGGGATTCTATAAAATAGCAACCTTTTTAAAGATGGTTTTGAAGTCTGTTGTGAATTCAGTGTGTTTATAATGGGCTCTGATCCAAAGAGCAATCCATTGATGTGCAAAGAGAATGAAAATATTGGCACAAGAGTTCATCCGAGACTTCAAAAGGGGACATTTTCTCTTTGCAAGAAGGTCTATCAAAGGCAGCCTCATAGTAAATGTGGAAAAGTCTTTCGATAGAAATGTATGACTTCACATGATTAATTTTTATTATATGAGATATGTATCTTTCCAATTAAATAGAGAATTCATAAATTACATTTTTATTTTTACAGCTTGGACAGATTTAGATTTTTAATGATCTTGTCAAGGTTATGCTTTTCATGCACGCGCTGAATGTGTTCAAAGTACTGACGGTCAATAGAGACCAATTACCAGAGCACACAACCAACAACTTGTGCCCAATGACATCAGCACAGCCCGTGTCGGTCGTCTCAGGTCTTCAGAAAGAGCACAGAGACAAAGTCATCTCCCAAAGAAGCCTGAGTGAGGACAGGACTGGGTTGAGAAGGCTGACTCATAGTTATTTATACCAATTTAGCTCTTCCTCCCGCGTGGGAATATCCTGATTGGCCTGAAGTCATGTGTCTGAAAGTCTGACGCTCTTACGGAGAAAAACAACTGTGTGTGTTCCGCCTATTATTTCCCAACAGATCTAAATATCGAGGGGTTAACTATACTGTATTAACTACAGCTATCACCGATAAACACGTCACAAAAATATACATCTGGCATTCAATAATTCTATTTTGGGATTCACTGATACAGTATGTTACTGATACTGTTAGGCCAATGATTATTTCAACATTATGGTTGATAACTGAAAAATACGGAGCCCCTTTATGGACATGGTGGAGGAAAAAATTTGGGGTGGGTGGAAAAAATTCAGGGTAGAAGGAAAAAACGTTTTTCCAATATTTTGTGCTCTCCTGAGAAATTTTGCGTTCTCTCGCAAAGAAATTTGCATTATCTTGCAAAGATATTTGCATTATCTCGCAAAACTTTCTTGCGACGTGTGTTCTCATGAGAGGCATCTGCGGGGTGCTTCACGCTTTTGTTGGCATCCGTACAGACAATTCTTTTTTGTGTCATATCCTTTTTAGGTGTCCTTTACTGACGCCAAAATATATACTTCAGTTATAAATCTCTATGAACTGCTCCATTATGAATGTATGGAGCTGTCTGAACCCCTGGAAGTGAAGTGTTCATTTGAGCTCAGAGAACGCAAATGTTTTTTTGAGGGAGCGCAAATATCTTTGTGAAAGATGGTAAGTTCGAAAAGTTTCTCAGGGGAAAGCAAATATATTTGTGAGGCAACATGAAAGATTAAAAAAATATATTCTTTTTCGCAGAATTTCAGTTAAGGGGCTCCGTGCAAAACAGCTAATACTAAATTCTAGACTATGTGCATTTAAAGGGATAGTTAATCGAGAAAAAAAGAAAATTCTGTAATCTATCACTCGCCCTCACGTCATTCCAAACCCGTAAAGCCTTCATTCATCTTTGAGTATTCATTCATATATATATATATATATATATATATATATATATATGATTTACTATTTTAACAATATGCTTACTACCTTTCTGGGCCTTTAACATTTCAGTTGCATTGCAGTGTCAGAAATCTCTCGAATTTCATCAAAAATATCGTCATTTTTGTATTCCAAAGAACTAACAGTATTTTTCTTTTAGGGTAAACTCAGCCTTTAATTTAAAGCAATAAAAATCTAAAATCAATTGTAGCTAAATGTAGGCATCCTGACATGGGTACATGATATTCAGATATTCAGCAAAAAAAATTATGTTGGATTAACATTTTTAAATTAAGTGTTTTTCGTGCTATTTCTCGAATTATTTGCTATTATATTTCCCATATATTTACAAAGAAACTGCGAGTAACATAAACACAAAGACTGAAATAGTATTTGCTTGTAAAACATACTCTGGTAATCTTGTTTTATTTACAACTTCAAAAAAATGTCCGATTTACCTTTCTAGGGCATGTTTTGGTGTCTTCACCACTCCGGCCCAAGATTCGCAGTCATGCTTTTAACCCAGATAAAGCCAAAGAGCTCAATGGTCCCCCAGAGATCTAATGCCCTAGATATGCCTTTCCGCCCCATTTCTGCCAGAGCAAGAACCCTAAATCAATGCTATTGAGAAAGCAGTTAATCACTTTTCCAGCTGGGACAATCATTTTGATCTAATACGATTAGGAAAGGTTGGCAGCGGTGTCCTACAAGGCAAACAAAACTGATCCCAGACTTGCATATTTAGCCCACCAATACATGACGCATTAACAGGTAGGGAACAGAGTGACCTGAGCGGACATGTCCATTAAGCATCTATTCTAAGAATAGGATACACACAAGTCCTGAATGAATAATGGAGAGGGCCCTCCAGGAACTCATCTCCTCAATGCCGTCATCTGACCAGAAACCATCCTAATGATCACACACACTGAGCCAAAGGATGTCATGCATGATTAATAACGAGCAGCTCCTAATCTTCATATATTTCAGCGGCACTCAACCGTCTAAAAATCCAATTCTGATATCAATTTATTTTAACACGTCAAATGTAGATGAAGATATCAGACTCTATTTTTTTTATTTAACAGGAATAGCAGACCAGCAGTAATACTAGTTGGCTGGTTATTAAGGTGGACTAGTTGTTGTTTTTTTTATTAATATATATTTTAGTTTTGGTAAAGCTCTTAAGGATGAACATTCCTTGCCTTCAGTAATAAATGAAAACAAATTGCATTTTTTAATTGATATATTACACATTTCATGTAATTTTCAATAATGAGCAATTAGGACCTAACATATATGCCCTGTTTTCCTATAGCATAAATAGCATTTTAAATTATATTGGTGCATTTAAATGGACTCACTAATCACACACAAATATGAAAAAAGATCATTTGTTTAGAATTTGTCAGAACTGCCTGTTCAGTACATCGGTGGGATTTCCATGCTATCCAAATGCAACATTTGCTTACTAGCATGCTGCCCACGTCCAGATGGTAAGAGTTTGCAGTGCAGCCCAATAAGATCTGGATCACACAAGTGTTTCCCAGAGATCCTGTGTACATATGACTGGCTCCCCATGTTCTGTTATTATATAAACCCTCTGTTCCATATGATTTTGTCGATTCTAAACCAACAGCTTACCTGTCAGTCACCTACATCTTTAAAAGTGTCACCATTCAATGTAAATCATAAAATAATCCAAACAATAGCCTTCTCTGGGCCTAATACAAAGGCTTGGGTATAAGGAGAACTTAAGGCACCTGTGAAATCTTAACAAACACCTCACATTTGTTTGGGACTCTCAGTTAAAGCTTCACTTTAGCAAAATATAGCCATGGTCATGGTTTTATATTGCTGTTCTTTTTTTTAAATCACTTGCCAATTTTAAATTACCTGTGCAGTAACTGCTACACACGAAGAGAATGAAGTTTTAAAAGCTGAAGTCGCCTTCCACGATGAATGTCTCCATAAAAAAACCTGATTGTCTCGTGACTTTCAAGAACGGCGGGAAACCCCTCAGTGATTTGATCAAGCGCCTCCGGTTTTGACCAACAGAGGGAGACATTAGTAATGGTTTAGGCGATAAGTTATTGAACAGAATGTCTTCTGGCGCAGAGATGTTTTCCCCAAGATGGAAATTTATTTTCAAAACGAGCTAATATATCTTAATATGTGTCTGTACTAAAACCACAAATAATTGATTTCTTTCTAATTTGATGAACATTCTGTCATACAGTCTCACTAGTACCAACTATCATAAATCAAATTATGTGTGGCCCTGGACCTGGTTAGTCGGGTCAATTTTTCGGGTCAAATCTGAAAGCTATTTGATGGTTTCTAGGACAATATTTGGCGAGATACTATGTGAAAATCTGGAATTTGATAAATCAAAATATGGAGAAAATCTGCGTTATTGCTGTCAAAATTAAGTCCTTAGAATAATGAAAAGTTAATTTTAATATATTTACATTGCATATATTTGAACTTTTGACCAATAGGTGGCGCAGTCCTGAAGCATCTCAAGCACCATAATATCTCAATTCATTTTGCCATAAAAAAAAGTCAAGGATTTTGACCCATACAATGCATTGTTGGCTATTGCTAAAAATAACATAGACTATATAGACAGGCTGTATATCTTACAAACAAACATATTTGATAAAACATAAGATTTTGCCTGATTCTTGGGACAACCCTGCTGAAAAAAAACAGCGTATGCTGGTTTAGGTATGTTTTGATGCTGGGATGCTGGTTTAAGATGGTCACGTGCCAGCATAAACCAGCAAAAGAACGGGCTACAACCAGCAGTAACCAACTAACTAAGGACCAGTTTAAACCAGCAAAGCACATAACATAATCCAGCTTATACCAGCATCCCAGTTTCAAAACATACTATGCTGTTAGGAACCATTATGTATTAATTCATGCATTAATAGCAACGAATGCTACATTTGATGTTATTTATAATAATTTACACTATCTACCAGTGACTGAGTGAGAGGTCAAAACAAAAACACACATTTGTTTAGAAAATGCAAGAAGTAGGTCTATGCGATTGCACCCAAACATAAACAAAAACATGTAAGGAATGAATTTGCACTTAAATCAGTTAATTGTTTTTCCTAGTCGTTAATCATCGGTGTATTGAAATATAGGCGATACAATGTCTAACCACTAGGTGGCACTGTTATCACAATTATCACACTTCTTGTGTGCTGATGTTTGGGTATGATCGTGACTTCCATCATGACATGAATCTCTTTAGCAATAAATGACACCTTCACTGAAAGGGTAATGTTTTCATGATTTTTTTGTAGAGGCCAAAGGCAATATATTTGTTTATCTTGGTAGCTTAACATTTCACTTCACACGGTATTTTAACATTATTTTATATGCATAGTCAGTTAGCAATATTTGACTGTAGCCTATTTGAATAGAAATGTAGCTAGGCCTTTATCTGTTTTTACATTTTATGGTGTTCTTATCGAAATCCTAACTAAACTAATGTGTTTGATCTATTCAAGGTCACATGCAAATAATTGGTGGAAATATGTACAATTTCTTATGTAAACAATAACTTGTGCAGTGGTTTTAGGACTATAGGTTTGCTTAAGACAATATGCCATGGCCTAGGGCAAAAAAAATATCATACGTTAACATTTCCACAGAAGCAATGAAATCATGATCCACCCACCTTAAGCTTAGGGCAACATTCCAGCAGCTGCAATTCATCTTTTGTTGATAAAAAATGACAGATATCCTTCACACCCGCATCCGAGGCCAGTTATAGTTGTTTTAATGATGCTATCATTGTTTAAAATAGCACACTGGAAACAGAAGATAAGCTAGAAAGCTATCGTAATAATCGCTGATTTCTTCCATAAATCGACAAAAATCTGATAAGTTGATGGCCAAAAAGCAGTGCAAAGGTTATGGAAAAGGAACAGATTGCAGTGATTAGAAAGTCTGTGGAATTGTATGCAAGCATAAGCAAGGCCATTATTAAAACTGTTCAATTCAAGTTTATTTGTATAGCCCTTTTTAATCATTGCAAAGCAGATTACAGGAAATTAAATATGGCAAAATTTCATAATTCTGTATGTCTGAGGGAAACTAATCGAAGCTAGTCCTGTATTTTCTAATAATATTACCAAACGGCAATATGTATAATGAAAATAGCAGAGGGCCTAGTATGAATCCTTGTGGTACTCCATACTTTACTGGTTATAATTCAGATGACTCCCTGTTTAAATAAACAAAAATAAAACTAGCCTCCAGAATCATTGTTGAAATGTCTGAATGAAACAGAAAGAACATGACACAATTGCAGTAAAGAAGGACTCCACCCCAAAGCTTTTAAATAAGACGATAAATTCAATGAAACAAAAGACACCAACCCAATAATATGAGCCATTGTTGATGTTAATGACATTATGACATTTACAACTTAGAATCTAACTGAATAACACGTAGGCTGGGCATAATGGTACATTACCAGAACAAAATGAATGGGATAATGAAGGATTACTGAATATTTAGGGCAGTGGTCTGAAATGGAGCACTATTGACACACTTGGCAAAATTCAGCTCATTGTTAGGAGTTAAATCAGCGAAAATCCATTGCAACATGTACCAAAGACATTCTTCACATAAATAGTAAGGCGAGAATAAGGAAACACTTGCTACATTCTCTGCCCAGCCTGATTAGGCAGGTGAGATAAAAACTGGTTCACTTCTTCCACCCCATACCTTCTACACTACTGGCCTACTTCTCTAATGGCAGTTTATTTCAGGTCAAGTTTTCAGGACTAATTGAGCCCAAATAACACTGCTGTTGTGAGACGTGGACAAAATTCTCTCACCGACAGACTGACTGTGACACAAAAGATTTGACTGCAGTCAGACTATGAATGATAATACACCAGATCAGTCAATTTATGTACTATACCAACCTGATCTCGCGCACAGTTCGTACATAATTTATAAAGTGGCTAATTCCTACGATTTCTTTGAAACCGTCCGTATTTTACGTGTTGCCAATTCGTATGAATTTGTACGAATTACGTAAACCTAAGCCCGCCCTTAAACCTACCCGTCACGGGAGTTCTAGACAAATCGTACAAATGAGGTCGTATGAATTAGCATGAATTTGGCACCTCGTACGAATTGGTCGCGAGACTGTGTTGACAATACCAGTCTTTACAGATTTAGCTAAATTCGTGTTACAAGATCTTAAAAATGAAACTATAAAAAGTGCATACTTTAAAACTCCGTAGACAAAGTTACACTCTTCACAAAAATGCATTTTATTATTATTATGATTATTTAAAATGCATGAATCAAATAATTAATACTTAATATATTATTATTACTATTAAAGATAAGGTTATTAATATATTAACTAACATTATATTGTACACTTATTTGGTAATTACTAATGTATTAATCATTAATCAAGGTAATGCAAGCATTATTAAAACATTTACGATTTGTGTCAAATACTGAATATTTAATAAAAGATCATTATTATTCTTATTATATAATAACAAAATGATTAATATAATAACTAAAAATATGAACTCATCGCAGGATGCACCTCATGAAGATTTAATGCAATTCTTATTAAATTACATTATTAGTGGATCATAAATAACCAAACAAGAACATCAATACATTTATTAATAATTTATTACTTTACTTGTACAAAAGGGGCATGTTTTATTCTTAGTAAACTTTTCATTTCACATTAAGTGTGAGCAACACAAGTACAGTGTCATATCAAGAGTATAAAATAAATGGATAGGATGGATTTTTCTTTCTTCCTGAGGCACATTTTCTGATTACTTTCCACTTCTTGTATAAATCTGGCAGATTTATACTGGTAAACAATACAGTTTTGTCCCCGAACACTTGCAAACATGTGACTGACTGGTGCACAGGAAGTGATGTAATTGTAAATGATCATGCATTGATAGTCGTGTTTATACACAGAAACAAATATACGTCATGTATAAATATGCACTGCAAAATGGGTTAAAAACAATTACGGTTTAATGCTTTAACAATGTTTTCATTAAATAAAATGAGAACTTTTGAGCCCTCTCATTTATAAGCCTAGAATAATTTCATACAGAATACAAGCTCTTCTGATGGTGAGGTATGTGAAGCATACTAACAATCACATTCAGGCTCAAGGCACTGTAATACAAACAATTTACACGGAAGCAACTTTTCTTTAAACTTTTGACCAGTAGGTGGCGCAGTCCTGAAACAACTCAAGTACCATAGTGTCCCAATGATACAGTTTCATTTCACAATCCAACAGTTCCTGCTTGTCCTTTCCTGACAAAGGGTTGAACTTTTCTATGCTTTTCAATGCAAACACGTAGCTTTATATCTGCCCTGATTTCAATAAACATATTTTTGAAATCAAAACGAATGGCATCTAATACATTATTAATATCTCAAGCTTTACAAGTCATAGTCAGGCTTGATAAAAGACCTAACTTTAATACACTTAAGGGCAAATACACTGAGTATATGGATTTCAAGTCCAGTCCATTTTGTACTGACGCGCTTTGTCAAATGCGGATTTAAAAAGGTGAAGTCACATTAGTCAAAACTTTCACTTAAAAATCACTTTTAAATCAAGCAGCTTTCGGTTGATCACTGCAGTGAAATTCGCATGAGAAGCTTGAAACAGTTCTGAATCTGAAAATCTTTCGCCAAACAATAGTAAATGAGACAGCACCTTGAGAACAATAACGCAATAAACGTAAAATTAACAAATATCATACAGATTAATGAAGTTGGCTATATCATTCATGCATTTTTGAAAGGCATTAAAATCAGAAGACATTTCAATAAAGGAATGCAAATATGCTGTTGTGGCATATATTACAAGGCAAAGTGGCGCGAGTAACTTTAAACATACATATTGCAACATTATACAAGTAAACTTGTACTATATATGCAGTTCCTTATCCCATTATATACATTAATACATTTATACACGGCTTTAAACAACATACATTTTCTTTCTATATTTGCCACTTTTTGCATCATGTTTACAGACATGCTGATGAGTAATAATTGCATCTCAATGAAGACAAACAAGTCACATTCAGACCTCAATACGCTTGCTAAAAACAACACAGCTTGTGTGCGTTTAAAAACGGCAAACACGCCGCTGGTTCACCTCAAAACCAGCATGCGGCTGGGATGTTTATATTGTGGACGGTTGGTGGAGCAGCAGGGAATTTCAGGAGGTGCTACTTCTCTTCCTGGTTCGAGGTCTCCTTAGCATCACCTCCTCCTCTTGATCGCTCTCACACTCTCTTTCAAACATGGCCACCGTTCGACCTACGTAGCCCGTCTTGGGTTTGTCCTGGAAATGATATTGAGATGCATTATACCACCATAAGACATCGGAAGCAGTCTCATGGTCTAACTGAAGACTTCTGGATGTGCTACAGCCAGACTTATCTTTTTTGGAAATTATTAATGAAGTAGAAGTTGATCGGGGTCCATGAAATACCTGTGTTTTGGTGTGACCTTTTTTCATCATGCGTGTCAAATGGTTACAGAGGGCCACGATTCTAAAGGAAAGCTATTGGAGGGCAGAGAGAAAGAAATTAATATATTTTTTTTTATTTTTGAACAAAATTGACAGTAAGGACATTTATAAATGTTGTTAACACTTTATAATAGGAAACACTTCCCTCAATAAATTCCTTTATTATTATTAATAGTTAGTAAAGTAGTTGTTAAATTTAGTTATTGGGTAATATGCATGCTAATAAGCAACTAGTTAAGAAACAGCAAAATAAAGTCTTACCCAAATCTATTTTTTAAATAAACGCAGTTCTTTTAAACTTGTAATCAAAGAATAATACAAAATGTCACCGATTCTGCAAAAAAATATTAAGCATCACACTTTTTTCATTGTTGATAATACTAAGAAATGTTTTTTGAGCAGCAAATCAGCATAAAGTATCAGAAACATTTTTGAAAGATCAAGTGACACTGAAGACTTGAGTGATGATGCAGAGAACTTTTCTCAAAATATAATGGGAAACGGGTATTTGCATTTTAATAACATTTCCCAATGTTACTGCTTTTCACTGTATTTTTGATTTAGTACATACAGCCTTGGTGAGCATAAGAGACTTCTTACAGACCCTGAAGTGTTTCTGAATTGCTGATAATGACCCAGAGTTGAACAGAAAGTGCAGGAAAACATAATAAGAGTTCACTGGGGACACATAGGACTATTTCCATTGACATTTTAATGGCAAGTCCTACCTGCCACCTCCTCCGGGCATACTGTCTCCTGAAGTTCTCAATGTTCACCACAGACTGTCGTCTCACCAGGGCCTGTCTGGGGTTCACGGGCTAAAGGAAAAACAATCACAGTGTCAAAACCATTCAATCCAAGTATTTGTTTTTCCCCAGTTTATCAACTACCAAGTGAGAAATCTTAGGTCTGATTGTTTGCAAATGAATAGCACACCATTCTTCAATAAATCAGTTAAATTGGAGGTATCATATCTGTAGTTCATAATCAGTGTTCACAGTGAAGTCCTAGCCCTAAGCATGAGCAATATTGAAAGTGATGCCTTAACACATAATTGCACAAGTTCCAAGAAATGCACACCCCTGAGGGACTGAATACAATTTATCTCTTTCCGTCCCACAATGCACCACTGCCAGCTGCAGGACTAATGATCAGTGTTAGGTACTTTAATCATCATTCCAGGGCTTTATTCGGTATCGAAAAAAGGAATAACATCACAGTTTATGTCAGGCAGCATGTTGATATGACATGCTGAAGAAAACCTCCAAGTGCTGATGTTCACAATATAACAAACTTAAAGAACTTAAAGTATAAAGTAACAGGAATATACACAAAATTACATGTGCAAGAAAGAAAAGTCAGTTTACATGTTAAATTAAAACGATGGCAATAAGCATGTGCTTTATACATTCACAAATAAATTAGAGAACATTCCAACTGCTTATAAGAAAGAAAAAAAGAAAGTTACAATTTATGGCTGAATCATATTTGAATCATATCATGCATAAAGATGGAATGAAATCATAAAGGCTGAGATCATTTCAACTTATCACTATTACTGTTCAAAGAAAGAACGTTTAGTAAATGTTTGGCCAGTATTTGATAAAAAATGAAAGAAACAACCAAACTTATGAATATGATGAAGGCAAAAGTATGCTGTTGAATGCCACAGAGTACCAACATGTGCATAACTTAATTATTTTATGGTATCAAGGACATACAAAACAATTTACAAAAAAACAACACAATTTAAACTAAATTTTGAGGCACGGTTAAAGTTAAATCCAAATGTCTTGAAGATATTGTTTTGTTGAGATAATGGTCTTAAAACATATATATATATATATATATACTGTATATAAAAGCCCTACTAGGTTGGTTCTTAATATTAATATAATGTGGCGATGTTGGGTGCATTATTTGGACTTGCTGCTTGCACATTCTTTCATTTCATTGCCTGAAAATGCTTTTTTGAATTAAAGCACTTTCTTTCCTTTTCACAAAAACTAAAATCTTAAAACATAAAGGTGCATAGACAAGCTCGGAATTCGGAGTGGACCAGATGTGTCATCCACCATTATAATGGCATTTTTAATCTTACCAGCTTTACAAATGAATATTAATTATGCCTCAGAAAAGGTCTGTAGAATTTAAATTCTATAGAAATTCTGTAGAAATTTCACCCAAAAATAAAAATTCCGTCATTGTTTATTTACCCTCATGCCATTTTAAACCTGAAAGCCTTTCTTTCTTCTGTAGAAATTAAAAGAACACATTTTTTGAAATGTTCATAACATTCCAAACATGTTATGACTGGACAATATCACACTTCAACATTTCTCACAATATTTTCTTTTGTATTCCTATACAGTCTTGAAATAACATGAGAATGAGTAGATGGCTAAAATATTTCTTTAAATAGATTTTTAGGTTACATATGATGAAAGTGTGACTTTCTGTGTCTAAGTGCTATAATCGGGTCCCAAGTGCATCTACCAACCAAGAAAATGTGTAAAAGAGAGGCTGTCCAACAAAAAACGACCCTATATGTCATTTGTGCAAGCACCTTATTACGACCTATTTTTACGTTTTAAAGTTAAGCGCCCTCTAGAGGGCATAGAAAATAATGACAGTGTTGTGTTGTGTCTGTCGTGATTTTGTATGACTGTCATTACCAACCAAAAGTGTGTTTATTTAAATGCAACGTGTGGACTTTTTCCACTGATCTCCCAGTAATTCATACGAATGACCACACCTAATGCACTCCTAAACCTACCCCAACAGAAATCAAGATATATAGCTCATATACATTTTAAGAGCACCTGCGTTTTCTGCGATCGAACCCATGATTACATATGTAGCGTTTGGTCCAAACTATTTGTTACATTTAACAAATATTAACAACCTTTAATGCCATTTTCAACAACTCAAGAGGCACATTGGAGACCACCCCGATGGGCTGCTGATAAGGAAAACCAGGCCCTTCGTTGCCATGACAACCGCTGTTTTATTGCTTTTTAAGAATGTTAGCAGAGCAACTCTGACTAAGTCT
>JAUMHP010000084.1:10143705-10172791 GCA_032361065.1 Enteromius trimaculatus
GCAATTAATCATGATTAATAGTAATTATTTATATCAATATCTATATTTCCCTTATTGAGCTTATAAATATGTTACACATATCATCTATAACGCAATCCACTACCAACTGAGCTACATGAAATCTTACCTGAATTATGACACAGATAAAAGAGTACAAAACATTAATATAAAAATGCTCTGTTGCCGATAGTGGTGCAATTGTAGTATATGCTCTGATGGGTCGTATTTCAGGGATTTGGACAAACGACCTATACAGGCACATTGGTTGGAGGATAGTTTGGTAAAAGAACAACCAAGTACATTTTTCGGGAAGCCTTTCTCTGCAAGCTTGTAAAAATGAGATTCTTCTAAATCTTCACAGACTTACATTACATGTTGTAAAAACAGGACATAATAGGTCTCCTTAAAAGCATTTGAAGTATTACTATTGCTGAGGAAAAAAATTACAGTAGCATTAGCTATGCCTCTGAATTTACTGCTTCTAAATGATTGTATTACAACTGCAGTCTAATCTTCACTAGCTAGACTCAGAGATCTCTGGCTGTGGTTGAGGACGTAGTTCGCCATCACAGCCCCTGCTCAGCAGCTCCTTCAATGCCTCGTTCACCTCATTGTTCAGAGCTGAGATGGTTCCCAAGCCCTTGTTCCCAGCCTCCCCGTTTAGTGACCCCATAACGTCCTGACACCATCTGAGTTCTGCGTTCAGCTCCTGTCTGAGAGAGCTCAGGTGGGCTTCTCTTGTCAGGTAGCGACCGTCCATGCTGGCTAAGCTCGCATCGGTCGTCCTCAAGTCCTCCTGGAGGCCTTTCCTCAAAGCCTCTGCTTTGCGTAACTCGTAGTGCACTTGCGAGATCTCCTGCCGAATGCTTTCGCTTTCCTCTTTATACCAAGCTTCCTTCTCAATGTAGATGGAGAGAAGAGCCTCAACGTCACCCTGAAGGGATTTGCGCTTCTGAGCCACATTTTCGAGACCCACTTCCACCAACGAGATATCCTCCAGAACGCTGGCAAAACGCTCAAAGTTGACATAGGTGTTGTTGGGTGGCATGCTGGAGTGGGATTGAATGGTGTACTCTTTCAGACGTTTGGTCTTCAGCTGCTGCGATCCCACTGTCGTTTGCACCTCTATGGTGGCGCTGTTGTCCTCTGGTTGTTCGTGGGTCTTCGCATAGAGAAATTAGGAGGAATAAGGAGTAAGAAGGTAGTTCGTTTTTTCACCAGGATGACAAAGCAATCAACTCACGCAGC
Source organism: Enteromius trimaculatus (assembly GCA_032361065.1). Lineage (NCBI taxonomy): Eukaryota > Metazoa > Chordata > Actinopteri > Cypriniformes > Cyprinidae > Enteromius > Enteromius trimaculatus. Next base: position 10,144,954 of record JAUMHP010000084.1, read on the forward strand.
ATGTAAGCAGCAGATCCAGGCAGAAGTTAATGCTGCTCTCGGGATGTTAGGATGAAGAGAACAGCATGGTACACACAGGATTCAGTTGTCGATTAGAAGAATTCATCAACATGCGATTGCTTCCATGATGAAGACTTGCATGCATACGTGCATCTAGTAGTTGGCCAACATGGTAACACCAGGAGTCGCTTTGTTGGATTTGGGATAGTTCACCCAAAAATGACCATTTTCACATCATTTACTCACCCTTGTGTTATTTTTAAGCCTTTTTAGGAATGTTTCAACTGTTTTTTACTATTAAATGAAAGTTAACAGGGTCCAAGATAACAGTGGACACCATTGTATGAACAAAAATGAAACTAAAATATTTTCATCTGTTCTTAAAAAAACAGCATATGCTAGTTGGGTATGTTTTGAAGCATGCCAGCTGGTTTAAGCTGGTCCTGAGCTGATTATAAGCTAGTGATTATCTTTTTAAGCTGATCATGTGCCGGTTATAAACTGGTTATGAGCTGGTTTAACATGTGCTGGTCCTTAGCAACTAGCTCCTGCTCAGCCCAGCTTACAGTATAACCAGCTCAAGACAAACTTTCATTTTGGCGTGAACTAACCCTTTAAACTCATGATCAACTAAGGATCATCTTAAACCAACTGCCATGCTTTAAAACATACCCAACCAGCACATCCTGTTATTTTTCAACAGAGACAGATGAAATAAAGAAAGTCATACAAGTTTGAAACACACAAGGATGAGTAAATGACAACAATTTTCACTTTTAGGTGAACTTTGCCTCTAATTGTACAATTCAATAAGAGTAGAGAGAGGCATATGTAACATTGCAGCAAGTTTTCTCCCATATTTGTCTTTATATGTATAAAACACGAGGTCAGTTCATTCTGTACACACCAGCAGAGTAAGGTTCAACACTTGTCCATGTTATAATGGCAGTAAAAAGAGTAGACAAACATGCATTAAACTGTGTTTTCAACCTAATCCAAGCGGTTACCTTGATCCAGGGGTGGTTGAGTGCGTCTTGTATCTTAAGCCTCTTTCTGCAAAGAAAACAAACACAAAGCAACTGAAGGTAAGTGCAAAAAACAACTTGAAAGGGTTAGGGAAACAGAGAAACTGACAGAAATGTAAGGCAGAAACGTCAATTGGATATATACGTAGCAAGTCCACGCATGCCTTAAACACTCTGTGAGACGTCATCTTAACAGGACAGATGCAGAACTGGCCTGAGACATTATTTAACACATTAAACGTGACAGTAATGAAAATCCCATGCTCATACCTGCCCAATAGTGTAAATAAAAAAGGCCAATGAGAGAATTCTACAACTTTATGTGTTGTAACATAAAAAAACTACATAGAACTGTGATTTTTCTGAAGAAAAAAAAAACACAAATCCCACAAAGACTTTTTTTCCCTAAAAGGCCCCAAAGTGCTGCTGAAGGCTTCTCTGATGTTTCTTATTTCGGACGAACCCTGATATGACCTCTCACCTCGTGTCTTTCACCAGCAGCTGCCTGATGAAGCTTTTGGCCAGTTCGCTGGTGCTGCCGAAGAACTCCTCATCAAATTCGAAGTTCACAGCTGAGATGTTTGCAAGAGTTTCCTGCTTAGAGTCGCCCAGGAACGGCGATGCCCCACTTAATCTGAAACAGAAAGACAAATACTTGACCTATGTGGAAGCGCATTGGAAATTCCTGTTAATTAATTCCCGAAACTGATCTCACAGTGGAATCCAAACACGTGCTCCTGTAGTTCATGTATCAGACAGCTGTTAAGTGCCACAATTATGTTCATAATGGTGATGGGTGTAACAGCATGGGTGCCGCAGTCTGACAGCCCAAGGCTCAACCTGTCACTCATTATTCACTTTTATGATTTATTTCTATATTTATTTAACTTTATGTGCATACAGTATATGAGCATATGAACTGTTAATTACATATTTATTTATTACCTGGCATTCAAATATATGAATTTATCAGACCAACATTTATTATTTATTTAAAAATTATAATTTGATAATACTTATTCAGGTTTTATTTAATAATACATATTTATTTATGTAATAATTCTTAGTTACATGTTCAATAAAACTTATTTATTTAATAATAATTTTAATAATAACAACAATAATAATATAAATATATATATATATATATATATATATGTATTTAATAAATATATATATTTAATTATGAATAAACATATTAATTGTTTATATGAATTCAAAAACATAAAAAAATCACACTGACCTCAAACCTTTGAATAGTATGTCATTGTAAACTGTTAAAACTGCAAACTACTGCATAAACTATGGCATAACTAATTGTATAATTAGATATTGTTGCGAAAATTCAACTCTACAAAATTATTCTCACATTTATTAATCTAAACAAAAACGCCCTACAAGCTAAGCATAAACTGAGTATCCTGGGTGTGATCAGAAATTCATCTCATTAATAAAAAATTATGTTACACCCTTAATGGAAATTCTTAGGAATAATAAAAGAATCCTGATCATATTCACTTTGGCTATGGGCTTAGTGTTATGGGTGTTATTTTGTCCTATTATGAGAAGCTTTCATTTGTCAATACATTAGTTCAACATGTGACCTGTGTAGGAACTCAATGGAGTCACAGAGAAAAAGGAATCCACATTCCTGCATTCACACTCACAGGATGTATGTGATGACTCCGATGCTCCTGGAGGAAACAGAGGGGCGGAAGAGAGCACATGGTTAAGCCATAGTCGAGTATTGACGCTTGCTGTTTGTGAAGTACAAAGTGTGATGTGCTTAAGAGTTCTCACCACATGTCTGCCTCTAATCCCAGCTGCTCATAGTTGACTATCTCTGGAGCTGAAAATAAACCAGGTTAGAGGCATCAGCTACATTTCATTCAAAACAGCCACGTGGGATGTCCAAAGATGGTAAAGAGTTTCAGCAGAATCTGACACATCTGTAAAATGCAAATGAATCACTTATTTAGCATTTTGAACTTTTGAACTTACCAACAAATTCTGGAGTCCCAAAAATGTTTTTGAACTCCACTCCGTCCTTGATCCTATGCGCCAAACCAAAGTCGATAAGTTTGATCCGCGGCAGGTGGATATTGTTATCCAGCAGCATGATATTTTCAGGCTGAAAAAGCAAATAAATTAACAATTAAAAGCCGAGCAAATAAATTTGGTCAATTTATATTTCCATTGACATGAAATTCAATTCAATTTTCCGATTATATATATATATATATATATATATATATATATATACATACGGACACATTCAATATCAATATATATCGCGATAGAATTTTTTTCAGTAATGGTGATACGATTTTTAAACACATTTCCGATATTTCAATATACATTTGAATCAATAATAATTTTATACATTAGCATTTGTCACTGAATGACGTTCAGTGCTCAGCCGTCAGAAAGAGCGAAACAGACTTGCGTGATGGCGTACATCGCGGACACGCTGCCAGAGCTCTGTCAGTACACGCTCAGCAGTAGTTGGTTTGGTTAAGCTCCGTTGTGGAAAGTTTTAGCAACAAAATGAGAACCCCTGAACGCAATACAGATTTGGATGAACAATGTTCCATAAGTAATTAGGCAAACAAATTAGTTGATAAGACAGTAAACACTAATTCAGTGGTGTGGAATAGTGATGGGTCGTTCTTGAATGATTCGTTCATTTTAAACAAATCTTGAATGTGACTTGGGAAGAACGAGTCTTCTCGGGGAGTGATTAATTCAGTCGTGCATGCGCATTGCGCAAAGTTCTTACTAGAATTAGTATACCTGTTTCAAGTCTTTGGGTTTAAGTCGTTCTTTCATAACGTGACGTGACAGACCCATACACCTATCAAATGCAGTCAGAGCCGGAAAGAGAACTGAATAGGTCATCTGTCCAATCTTTGGGTCTGAGTAGTTCGTTCATCACGTGCTATATATATATATAATTTTAATAGGAGCCTGGAGGTATTATAGACGTTACACATTTAGTTTGCAGTCATCCATTGTGTGTGTCCTCTGCAGTTTTTTTCCTGAGGCTTTTTAATATTGACCATATCGATATCTGAATTATATTGTATCGAACAAAATTAAGAAATATATTGTGATATAAATTTTTATAACGTCCAATAACGTTCCTCCAATATTAAATAACGTCCAGCTCTACATGCACATATATATTTAAGAAAAATATGTTACATTCATACACTAAAACAATATTTATATGCAGTAATTTATATGAATATGAATACATACACATTATTTCCAAAATATATACTACATGTGTGTGTCATTATACATCCATAATATATATCCACCGTACACACACACACATGTTATATAAACAAAATCTTTTATTTTGGATTAATCGTTTGACAGCACTAATATTTTTTAAAAACTGGATATTGTTTGTTCTATAGTTCTATGCGACTAATTTAGGAGGAAAATGTAACTGAAATGAGAAAAGTAAAACTGAAACATAACGCACTGTAGCTTTGCAAACCATTTATTTTTTTCGTATTGTTCGTGATAATGAAAAGAGCGACAGAAATACAAGCTTTCTATTTTCAAGTCCATCTCTACTTGTCATATGTGTGTCTGGCTAATCAACGCTAACCTCCACCTCAGCAGTTTGCATGCTGATGAAGTAGCTGAAGGTTTCATGTTATTCTGAGGGACGTTGCGTGGGACACAACACCTGTTATGTTCCCATATTAATGCCTCTACGTACTCAAGAGGTGAAAAGAGGCATCCAGCTGACTTCAAGTGTGGAGGAGGACGCACACCATGTTCCCGTAGGAATTGTGCCATGATCTACGAGTAGAGATTTCCCACCTAATCAGTGTGAAAAGAAAACTACTTGCGAAATGCAAGTTATGTTTTTACTCATTTATCATTTTGTGATATCTTGTGTTTGTTATATTATGCTACTACTCTGCTTTGCCCCTTGTGGGATCAATAAAGTTGCTAACTTTACTTAAATCTCGGAATTTAGCCATTAAATAAGTATTACAGTTGATTTCTATTGCAGATTCAGTCTTCCCAGCCTGGTGCACGTCTATAATTTAGTTTCTGGTGTCCTTTGACAGCTCTTTGGTCTTGGCCATAGTGAAATTTGGAGATTGACTGTTTGAGGTTGAGGACAGGTGTCTTTTATACTGATAACGAGTTCAAACAGATGCCATTAATACAAGTAAAGAGTTGAGGACAGCGGAGCCTCTTAAAGAAGAAGTTACAGTCTCTGAGAGCCAAAAATCTTGCTTGTTTATAGGTGACCAAATACTTATTTTACAGAGGAATTTACTAAGTAAATACAATGTTTTTTTTTTCTAATTTTGTCTCTCATAGTTGAGGTATACCTATGATGAAAATGACAGGCCTCTCATCTTTTGAAGTGGGAGAACTTACACAATTGGTCGCTGACTAAATACTTTTTTGCCCCACTATATGTCCGGTATGTTTTGTTTACATAGCAGTTAGCATTTGCTGATTGGAGCAAGAGAAGGAGTTAGCTAAAATATCTTTTGAGTGCTTCCAGCTGGCCTTGTAGAGCTCAAGCATGGCGACTACAGAGCCGTATTTATAAAAACAGGATGGAGATTATGGTAGAGAGCAGCGTGGGTGACATGTCTCATCATGTGCCGCTGATAACCTTGTGTTAGCAGGTCTGGACCCGGGCCAGCCGGGAAGAAAAAGACATGGGAACGGGGTGCAAACACAGCCCATGATGGGACGGTGTTCGACACAGCAATTAGTTAGAGCTGTCATTAGCAGAGGAAGCTGCTTATGAGCTGAAAAGAGTGAAAGGAAGGAATTTCCAGACGGCTGACAGAAACAGGGTCATGTATGCATTCCCAAGAAACAGTACAATGGACGGTCTTAGAAAAGTGAATAGCTATTTTGTCATGCAAAGTTTCAGGTGTTGCCACGCAACAGACCCGATTGTTCTTCAGAAAAGGCCAATTCACCTCTGCTCGAGGAAGAGCTAAATACTGTTGCCATGGAGACCATTATAGCTGTTTCTCGCCTCCACAACCATGCCATTTATAGGGAGCTATACGACTGACTCCGGATCTCTCTGACTGGCGCGGACAAGAAAACGTGTTTTGTACCTTCAGGTCAAAGTGTGCAATTTTCTTGGAGTGCAGGTACTGAACTCCGCTGAGGATCTGTTTGATGAAATCTGTGGCTTCCTCTTCACTCAGAGACTCCTTCTGAGCCAGGAAGTCGAAAAGCTCACCCCCTGAAACACTGAGAAAAACATTTCCATCGGTTAGAAGTGGTTCACCTGTCTAACACACAAACCAACAGACATATACAGCAAACATAAGAAGCTGACTTAATTTGCTGGGTCTGTTTTAATAATTTGATGTAATAATAAACTTTATTAAGTCATAATAAAGCATTACATTTCTTAAACTTTTTTGTTTGTTTGTTTGTTTGTTTAATAAACATTTATCTGATTAATATTATTTTGGCTGCTTAATATTTATTATTTGTGTTATCATTATTTATGTCCCAAACATATTTTATGACATTTTCACTTTTTTATAATTGGATATTGTGTTGTATTAAATCCTGATGTTTCTAATAAATATATAAAGCAGAACATTAGCTTATTTTTTTTTTTTTTTTTTATAATTATTTACTCATGAGTGTAATTTTAATTTTATATGACATTATGTATGTAACATGCATTTAATTCATGTTTAATTATGTAGAAGCTTAATGAATTATTATTTTAACCATCCATCACTGTGGCTTCCTTTTTTAATAACTGGATATCATACAGTATACTGTAATTTAAAAATGTATGTGATGTATATTTCTAATAAAGTTGGTTAAGCAAAAAAATCATTACATTTTTAAGTGTTAATAAAATATTTATGTTTAATGAAATTATTTATTGACTTCTTTATCAATATGATATTTATATACATTAATAATTTATTATATATATATATATATAGGCTATATACACAATATGCATAAAAACATCATGTTTATTTACCTAACTTAAATGATTATAATTTAATATTTATATACATACATTTATACTATTACATTTACTCAGTTCTACTATTATTGTACTATTACTATTCACATTCATCTATCTGTTTAATGTTAATTCATTCATTTCTCAGTCCATAATAAAGCTGATAAAAGATAGTCCTAGTCATTATTAAAATCTATTTATTAGTCTAAACACAAATGGCCTCCTGACAGAGAGCACCCAGTGCACATGCAGAGACGTTAATCTCAATAAAATGAGACTAGTATACTTCCTCTGTGGCATTTAACCACAGCAGCTCTTAAAACAGCTTAGTGTAGCTTTTTTTTATCACTAACATCAAACCACGTTATCGTAGCTCTGCGGAAACCTCTTTCTCACACATTCCAGTACAGTCTCATATCAGCTCAGCTGAACAAGTACACTACGCCTCCTTTTTGTAGCCCGAATATTTGATCCAGAAAGATCACTTAAAATGCAGAGCAGCTGACAGTCACAGACAGTCCATTCAGTCACAGTTCTGATTGGATTCAGGCCACAATTAGTCCTAATTGAGCTTCTACGCTCTCATGCACACATTACAGTCATGGTAAACCTGAGCCGGGCCTCCCAGCAACTCTAGAGCGCTGACATTTACCACAGCTTCCCCGACACGTTGAGAGAATGACAAACACACAGGCTGTGGACGTTTACACTGCTCTATAACTCAAGGGGTCATGGGTAGTATTTAGCGGAAGTAATATACCAACTTGGCACCTTTGGCATAATATTTACAATATACAATGATCTGGGACGCACTAATCCTGATGCCACATATTATTTCGGATAGAGAGTATGTAAATTGGTAGGCAGACTGCACCATGCAGCCATTATCCTATGAATCAGATATTTGTTATGCTGAAACAGCTGTTATAGTTCAGGACTACATGCTAAGCCTTCTTTTGGGAAAGTCTGAAGAGACTGAAGTAGAGAACTACTGGTTCAAACAGCAGTGAGTAAGAGCTCTTGGACGAGGGCGGCAGGCATTAGTCAACTAAAAAGAGATGTCATTTGAGGACTCACACTTGAAATGAAGCAGTAGCTGGCACTGATTTAAAGGTACAACCGAGTTTGTTCTAGTTTTAATGGATTTTATCACTTTTCTGAAAATGATTGCAAGTCGATTGCAAGTTTTGAAGCCAGAATTGTGAAATATAAACGAGCAGTTCTAAGAAAATGGCAGAATTGTGAGCCAACATTTTTTCTTCAGAGCTGGACTTTATTACTTACAATTGTGCAGGATATAAACTTGCAACTGCAAGGGAAAAAAGTCAGAATTGCAAGACGTAAATTCACAAACTTGAAAATATAAGTCTGACTTTGTTTCTGAAAATTGCAAATTTATATTGTGAGTTGGCTCGAATATATCTAAATGTCAGCATTATGGCTCACAAATTCAAGTTGATAGAAAATTTTAAGTAAGTTTAAATTGTGCAATTCTGTTATATTTCTGATATATATATCTCAAAATTAATAAAAGCCTGAATTACGAGACATACTCACAATTGTGAGAAGAATTCTGACCATTTCTGATTAATGCAAGTTTATATTCCACAATTACAGCTTTATAACTCATAATTGCGAGTTTATTTTCATAGTTTTGACATTATGACTTTATCTCACAAATCGAGACTTTTTTTCTCAGAATTGCGTTATAAAAACTCGCAATTTTGAGTGAAAAACAGACTAATATTTTTTCAGAATTGCGAGTTTATATCTTACAATTCTGACATTCTAACTCACAATTGTGACTTTATATCTCGCGATTACAAGTTTATATCTTACAGTTCTGACAAAACAAGAAAGAAACTCTGAATTGTGAGATAAAAAGTCGCAATAACCTTTTGAAACCGCTGCAGACCCCGTATTAGTTTAAAAATAAATTGGGTTGCGTTTCAGTGTAAACAGAGCAAAATGGAACCATTGGAAAACGTTGGCGTGGCTGCCCACATTCTCTCTGCATATCCTTGACGACCATGTAAACAATAACATCATGCTCATTATTGTACTCATAGATACGCATTGGTAGATTCCTCATTGGACTGTTCCAAGCACGCAGATGCGTATGCGATTTAAAAAATAGGGAATGTACATATACGTATCTATGGTTGCACGTGCATGAATGGTCATGTGATGTGCGTTTTAGGTTGTGTAGTGAAACGCACAAGTGCAAACGGGGCATTAGAATTGTGAAAAAAGTCTCTCTTATCTTATCTTTCTTTTTATGCCATGGTGGAGACTTCCATAGAGATGGAAGTGGTTGAGTAAAAACTAAATTAAATGGTCTTTTTCTGACATGAAGCCTTGAGTTTGGCTGAGCAAAGCAGATGAAAAGATTAGGATATGGCCCCTATAGAGTGAGGACAGCTGTGCGAGTGGGTAATTGTAGCGCTCACAAACGGCGTGGGAGGACATGTTCTCACTCACAGCTCCAGGATGAGCACCACGTCAGTGCGGTTCTCGAAAACATCGTGCAGCGTGATGATGTTGGGATGCTGGAGCTCCTGCAGGATGTCCACCTCTCTCTCGATCTCCTCTCGCCGGACGCCTCTCCGGCTCGCCCGATTCAGACGCTTCTTGATGAACTTCGCAGCAAATTCCGCACCCGTACTCTTCTCCTTACAGCGCTTGACGATAGCAAACTGTCCGCTGAGTAAAAGAGAGAGAGACACAGAAAAACATTCAGTTCTTCTGTCTAATAAGCCAGATGATGAATGATCTGAGTAATCACATTTAACATTCATCTCCCCAGGATATGGTTGATAACACAACAGCAGAAAAAGCTGCCACATCTCTTCAAACAAATTTGGTTGGTAAAAATAATCGACTCCACAAAAATAAAGTAAAACGAAGATTCGGAACAATGTATAAACCATTCATTTATATAATGTGACGGTGCTTAGAACACATACTAGTGCATTTAGCTTCAGTACACTAATGTTTACTAATGTTTTAGTTTTAGTTTCGCTTTATATCTGAATCAAAATCTTTATCTGTTCTGTAAGCGGGTGGTTTTTAAGCAACACGCAATTTGGTTAAATTAATATGCACATTTTGGTCTGCAACTTTTAATACATTTGTGTTGTTTACACATGCTAAATATGTTATTTTTGCTGCATGTTTGTTTTCAAATGACTTTTTTTTTTTACAGTAATTCACAATAATTTAATTAATAGTATAATTAATAACTTAAAAAACTAAAAGTAGCAACAACATTTTAAAGTTAAAACTGTATGAGTAAAATGTAGTCCATATATATTATATATTTTTTGCATTTGAAAAATCCAATAGCAATAAATAGACAATAGACAATAAATTTGAAAAGAAAAAAAGCCTACATTTAATTTTGATGTGACTTGTTTTTATTAATAAATAGCATATTGATATAAAATAAAATATTTCAATATTATTAATTGTTACTTTGACTAATAATAAATAATAATAAAATGCAAGGCTTTATGCAGTATTAAGGTATTAATAATATGAATGACATTTCTATTTAATTTTTTGTTTTAGTAACGCAACAATTAAAGTGACAAAAAGTAAAAAGTAACAAAAAAAATGTATAGATTTTATTTATACATTTTTATGTTATAAAGTATGGTAGCAATTAGTGCATTAGCATTGTATTCATAATAATAATAATAATAACAATATGAATGTGATAAAAATTTGGGTTTAGGAAATAGCATATGACTGATTCTAGAATTGTGGGTATTATTTTTTCTGCTTTTTTCAAATAGTTATTTATTTTATTTTATTTTTCATTTATGTATTATTATTTTTAACTAATTATTATGAATTACATGTTACATGTTAAAAATACATTACATGTTAAAAAGTGTCTTAAATAGCTGAAAATAAGTATTTCTTCCCATCCTGTATTAATGTGCAATCAAAATATTTTATATTATTTTAACAAATTTTAACAATATTTTATTATTTTACTATTTATTTAATTATTATTTTACTAGTTTTAACACTATTATTATAACAACATTTTATTCATTTTATTCATAAAAGCCCTAAATAGTTACTTATCTAATTCAAACACTTAAATTATTTTTTATCCATAAATCTCGCATCAACTCTGTCACATTGGTGGAGTTATCTCTGTAATTGTGTAAGTTACAGGAATTGATGTCACTTTGACTCCCAGATAAGATCTGAAGCACTGAAAAGCATCTGTGGTATCTCTGAGAAAATATTTTAATCTAAAAACACCAAGAGTTATTTTGTAGAACGTCAACTCTGTTACCACAATATCAAAAGAAAAACAGAATCTATTACTGATCTCACATTGGGTTATTTAAAGCCCTTTTAATCATTTAATCATTAGTGTTAAGTTCTTAGCATTTATGCCAGCAAGTGGAGTTTTTGGACAAAATTAAATTAAACTGTCAATTCTGCTGACACTATGGTCAGCATTGTTACTCTATGGTTTGATGATGTCAGAATTGCCAGACACCAATGTGCCCGCAATTACAGAGTCATCCATATATATATATATATATATATATACACACACACACATACACACATAATATATTGTTGATTTATTGGAAATTATCTGAAAACTAAGTTAAAACGCTGTCTTTTTTATGTCTTTTACAGTATAAGCCTGAGCATGAATTTACTAAAAATCCAAACCCACAGAGTGCACTTCTTCCTCACACAAGACGACCACATGCCACTGAGAGTTAATTTGCTTCAAATGCAAAGAGAAATGTTTGAAATCCTTCAGCACCAACCAGCAGTAATGTTAGAAACAAGAAAAAATACCCAACTGGAGCCAAAAGAGTGTCAGTCTAAGTATAGTCTCTATACGCTCTGTTTAGCTCTATAAGCTGCTTCGTGTGCAACATAAATCACCACATGTTGCAGTTTAATTACAGAGACTACAGGTACATGCAACTAACATCACAAATACATTAACATATGAACGCCCACATTCACATATCAGTGCATGTTCAGTAACTTGGCATAGCTTTGCTTTTAGCCTGTGAAACCCGAGGGGTTTGCGCTGATGAACTGAACAATCAATTATCTGCAATCAAATATCTGCAATGTCTACAAGGATGGTTTGTACTCGGGCTCCCTATAGAACAGGAAATCCTGCCGCAGGGAAGCTGGGGTCACAGTGTGGGAGGAAAACGCTCTCAGAGAGGAGAGAGACAGAGAAGAGGAATGCCACCCACCCACCGCTTCTGTGTCAAAGACGCTTTTGCTTCCTCACACACGCTTTGAACATAACAAACAATATCTCTTGACACATGCTGCTCATGTTATCTGTTGGTTTTTGCAGACAGCAGATAGAAAGGATACATTAAAGGATGCACAGATACTGATTAATGACTCCAGATTTCAGTCTAAAAGGAAAGTCTAAAAGATTTTAAAGAGGTCATATACAGTAGAAAAATATAAAAGTGCTCTTTTAAAAATAATACGTGTACTGTAGACGTATTCCAACCAATTACAGATAAAACCATCCTTCGTTCCCTTCATTTATTCTAACATTGGGCAATAAATCATTATCTTGGCTTAACAACCATATTATCATTTGGTATAACTGCAAACTTGTTAACATGCATTTTAAGTGAACTAAAATTTAAATGCCTTTATAAAAAATAAAAAAAAAATGAAAGCAAGGGCATTTGAGTTGGTATTTTGTAATGTTGATGAAAGTCTCCTATGTCATCAAGGCTGCATTTATTTGATTAAAAATACTGTAAAAATAGGAAATATTATTGCAGTTCTTAACAACTGTTTTCTATTTTTAAATATTATAATATGCATTTTATTCCTGTGATGCAAAACTGAATTTTCAGCATCATTACTCATTTTTTTAGTGTCTAGAAAATAATTTTCAATTATGATACAATGATACATTTTTATAGAAATTTACAAGAAGTTTGAAACGGAAATCATTTTAACATATAAATATAATTATAAATTAAGATAAGTGATTAAAAATTAAGTGATTTTGTTTCTCATCTCTGATCTAAAATAACTGTAAATTGTGAGATTATAAGTAAAAATTAAACACACAATTCTGAAAAGTCTTAATTGTGAGATACGAACTGGAATTGTAAAATTAAAATTCATAATTATATTTATGTATATATGCATGTAGGCAATTAATGTATTACTGTATGTCAATTTTTGGTGGAAATAAGCTTACATTGAATAGTTATAGGTATTAACTTTGGCTACTTTTCTACAATATAATATAATTGGCCTTCTCATTATTCAGCAGTTTAGCCAATCACAACAGAGATAATGTACACACAGTCTTAAAAGTACAGCAGCAAAAACAACATTTACTTTTAAATATAGGCTAACATATAGGGTGGTCAATGCCTTTTAAGTTTAAACTCCTCTATTCCTGATGCACATGGACAGGCAGCACATGAAGTCAACAGATTTAGGAAGTGTCTCTGAGTCACGACTATATCCGACAATGAGACTAACAAGGCTGCAGATCTAGACGGACCGCATGTAAACTGACTAAGCGAGCATCTCTTGATATAATGCCTCACGTCTGCGGATGTACATTTGGCCCGGCTCATTATCAGCTGTGACCAGAAAAAAACTGCCCTCTATAAACTCCTCTAGTGCTCGTGCCAAACGTCACAGAGAAGAGGCATTAGAGGGAAACAGACAGCAGGATGAGGGGGAACAGAAAAACAAGGGATGATGTCTTCACTGCGAAATGCACGGGATGTTTAGCAAGGTTTCTAAACATCGTCATCTGTAGGTATGTCTCCTAGAAGACCGCAGACTTTGGAAACAGATGACTGTTTCAGTCTTATGTCACTTATTAAATGTTACATTAAACGTTTCATGCTGACTATTAGTTCAGTTATAGATAAGAATATCATGCAACAGCTTTGTGGTTTGATTCTTCAAAGTACTGTGCTTCTGTGTTCCTGTTCCCCTTTCTCAGATTTCACATGGGAAGTATATAAAAATACGATGCTGGGACTCAAGTTGTGTTTGTCACCTGCTGTTCTTGTTCATGCATCGAGTTCTGCATGCGCTGTGAAAGTAGGCTGTGTGGATTATGCACAGCGAGAAGATGATTAGACGATGATTGCAGCCAGTTCTTTCCCTGTGTTTCACATGAAGCCCCACTGAGAGCTTCCATAAGGCTGTGATAGGCTGTGTATATGTCTGTGTCTGGGTTATCATTGAACCGGGCTAATTTTAGACACCACCCTTTTCCTCTTCTATCTGCTAGTGTTTTCTGTGATGAGGGGCTTCGCTACAGAGTAATATATATATATATGTATAAGTATGTGTGTGTTCTTATGTTTATTTTTATTAGGTATTTTACAGCCCTAATGATAAATATTGAAAAAATAATGAAAAATATTGTGTACACATTATAAATTATATGAATATTAATATTTACATGTAAATATTTTTTATATTTATATTGTATGTGTGTGTATTTATATATCTATCTATATATACATGACAAGTGTAGACGACACATACATATTTATTTTCTAAACAAAAACTTTTATTTTGGATGCAATTAATAGTTTTACAGCAGATATATATCTTTATATTTAGCACATTTAAGCACACTTTCCTATAACTGTCATTATTGCAGTGCAATAAAATTTCATTCTCATTAGTCACATTTTTTTATATATATATTCAATAAAAGGAAGACTATTTCTACAATTAAGCACATTTCCCCCCAATAATGTCCCTACAATTCTCATTATCATACTGTACCGAAATGTCATTCTCATTATTCTGAGAAAGTATTTGTAAATATGTGTATTACAATTATCAATTAAAATGTATAATAACATAAAACAATTTATTAAAACTAACTAAAAAACAATCACTGTAAATAATGAGACTGAAAAAGTGCTCAAAGGTAAAATGTCCAGACATATTACGGTAATGAGAGGAAAACTGTCATGAAAATGTTTTGAAAAAGTTCGAAAATTTTTGTTTTATTTCGGGGTGAATTATGACACAAAAATGTCAAATTCACACATTCATGCACAACCAGGTTTGTTTTATGTCTACTTATTTTCAAAGAAAAGTTTTCCTTGTTTTGCCACAAAAAAACTACATTATTTTTTATTTCCAGAAAGCACACACCCTCAAGGCCAATGTCAATTTGCCTGACCTTTCTGTTTGTTTTATTGCAAAAACACAGACATAACAAAGACAGAGAGATGTGTCTGCTAGCACAAGAAACACTTATTTAAAGAAATCGACTTTTTATTTCACACAGAGGACATTTTTCACACTGTGACTAATGCTGTTTTCTGTTCACATAACGCAATAAAATCAAGAGAGGAATTGCATTACAGTTCAGCGCCTTTGGCAAGTGGAACAGAATATGTTTGATTGCTAAATCAGTAGGGACTATTGGCCACATCGATAACTAAGTTTGTTTAACAACCCATAACCCACAGGGATACGAGGATGTCAAACACTGCTAGGTCTCCGCCTGGAAAAAAAGGGTCGGGATGTCCGCAGAGAGCTCAGAGAGGCCAACATGATAAGAGGGCTTTCCCCCATACACATACATAAAAGCAAAACCAAATGAGTCTGACCTGGAATCTATAGCCAGAGGGACGGCCCGGTCTACACCAAAACAACTCAGCGTCTCAAGTTTTCTTTCCATTTATCACATTAGCAGTGCATTTCACCTCCACGGGCCACAAAAATGTCAGTATTAATTCATAACACATGACGGTGCATGCAGTATATGTGTGAAGCGAATCGTACTATATAGCAATTTACTCAAAGCATAAGATTTTCTAATTTAAGATCTGTTCTATTAATGTCTAATCTGGTAAAGTATTATGACCTAAAATAACCTATGCTTGGATATACCCTGTTGTAAATGAATATCAGTAACGTGGAATAAACGTTTGAATAAAGTGTTTGTGCCCTCAAAATATGATTAATACAGAAATATACCAGCTGTTATATGCAGATTTTCAAGAAACTATACTCTAAAAAAACAGTTAAATCTGGTTGTTGCTGTAAATTTACTTCAATCTTACATATTGCACCTTTAATGTGTGGTAAAATTAAAATTAAAAATACTTCACCCTTACATGAAATTCCCAAAATAATTGATCTCGATTGAACTGAATGACAGTAAACGCGACCGCACTTAAACACTTCCTGATGAGGACAAAGTACTGCTTCACAAACTGACATTACATTTAAATTTTGTCAAGGAGGTTTGTTTTAAAGCTGTATTACATGCTTTGCCAGAGGTGTGATTTGCAGACAATCTGAGGGAGGACAGAGGCATCCCGTTGCTGGCGTGCCACAAGTCTCTGTTCTAAGCCCGCTTGTGTTTCTGACGGCTGGAAGTCTCGATGGATTTCCACTCCCAACAGCTGCTGGTTATTAGCCGGAGGGCCTTACTAGCCGTGCGCTTGACTAAACGGCGCCAGTCCAATATTCAAATGCATGTCCAGAGGGGGCATTATGACACTGAGTTTCATTGTGTCCATATGTGTACACATGAAAAAGCGTGTCCTTTGCTCTGACAACAGGATGGAACAGATGTAAATGCATTCTTTATCTGGGCTAGGTCTCAGTTAAATAGTGAGTTTAAAACAACAGAGTGTTGTGTTTTTATTTCCAACATAGCGGAAAATATGCATATTTCATTGACCAATCGGTTTTTGGGACCAGAAGTATCCATTTTGTGTAAAAACAATAAAACATTATTGCATTATGGATGTCATTTCTTTGAAATCCTGCCAGCGAGTTCCTCTCAAACTGAACACACACTGTCATTCCTCCCACACTATCTATCATAACAGCTTTTCAACTCCTTCACTTCACAGCTGCCGAATACTTGCTTTGCAGCCCTTTGGACAGATGATTTTTTGCGAATAAAACATTAACAGACGCTTCATTAAAGCATCTTGTTTGGGCAGTACTGGGCAAAACAGCAGTGGGGGGAAGAATGCGAGGAATGTGTGTTGATGGTTTTTTTTTTTTTCGGTAATTCAAACTTGTTGACATGCATAAAGAATTGCTATTATTGCACTGGGAGTTTTGTGAGGACTACAACAGGATGCTTAAAATAGCCAACTTTACCCAGATACATTGTGGGGATCAACAACACCTGTCATTCACTTCAGCAGTCAGATACCTACATGTCTGGTCTTGAGCTTTGAAAGAAATGGATTCTTCAAAAAAATACTAAATCTAAACGTTTTAATGTGAATAGACAAGTACTATTTAATGCAAATAAAATTATTAATTAATTGAACACAGGCAGGACCAATTTCTGCAAACATTATTCATACATTTTAATACAATAATATAAAAAAGTTTTGGAGTTAATAGTTTTTTTTGCAAAAAAATGAGAGTGTTACAAATATATATATATATATATATAAAAACAGTTATTTTTTACATTTCTATATATTAAAGAATCCTGAAAATTTGAACGAAATCTCTGATGGACCGTGTAGCATTTAAAACTGGAGTAATGATGTTGAAAGTTCAGCTTTATATCACAGGAATGCATTTTACAATATTTAAATATATTTAGATTGTAACAATATTCCACAATATTGCTGTTTTTACTGAAATTTTGATCAATAAATGCAGCCTTGGTGAGCATTTTTCTTTCAATAACATTGAAATACCCAGCCCTGTTTGAACAGCAGTGTGGACATAATGCCATTCAATGATAGCAAATGAGTTAAAATATAAACTTCATAAATAAAAACATAAAAATTCACCGATAGTACATGTCACTACTGCCAAATATTGCACAGTTAATTGGCCCAGATGATACATATATATCATTTTTAAGGTCATATGTGTCATTCAAATATTTTCCAGAAAAGCATTTTCCAGATTTTTTTCTACCAGTGAAAATGTAAAAAAATGTTTTCAATCTTTCTTCAGGTTTCGGCTTTTTTTCTGCTCACTTCAAATTATAGGCCTATATGACATCCACTCTGACTAAAGTCCATAGGCAGCTGTCTCTTCTTAGATGACTGGCTGAAATATGAGTCAAAAATGTCTTGACTACTGTGTTATCAAATGTGCGGGCTGAATACTTATAGCATTAGTCATCGCAGTGTTCATTCTATGACACAGAAAGTTACTTTCACTATGATATGGCAAAAAAGTTTGAAAAGATTCTTTATTAATATCATAATGAAGTTACAGGGGGCCTGGAAAAACAGATGTATGGGTGGGGACGGTATTGACATTAATGAGGCCCTCTTGTCCACTGGTTGTCCCCATGACAACAGCCCTGTATATAGAGTATATGATGACTCACAGATAAGCGAACAGCTAATAAAGATACAGACCAGAAACATATGGTAAGCTGTTTTGAAAAAAAACCTCACAAACCAACAGCTGTGCGTATCGTCTGTTGCTATGGGGATGATTTGCAATCTCTTAAAAAAGATACACATGCAGTACATATATTTATAAAATACCATCATCATATTGTATCAAAAGTCCTGTCAAAACACACAAAGAAAACGCACTAATTCTCTCATCTTATGTGGCTTTCATCACTTCCTCCAATTGCTCAACCTCAAGACAGTGAAGGGGAAGGTGGCCTGAATTGCGTTTCTCTCAAAACAAGCTGAATTGAAAGCTTTCAAATGCTTTTCATAAATGGCATCATCCGTCTGAGCTCAGTAGCACATGTCAGATTCATATAGACTGAATATATGAGTTTGCTCATGAAAGAGATGGATATGCCGAAGCCTGCTGACACAAATGCACAGTTAAGCAATGAAACAGGATCACTATGTATGTGTTGCATAACAGCTCTTCCTCTATCTTACCTGTCGACTAACAAACTAGCTGGAACTGGTAACTGTCACATAACAATGCAATATACTGTACACTGACTGGATCCAATAGACCTTCAGACCCCATACTTAATTTGTCGTGAAATATGAAAGTGAGGCAGTTTACGAGAGAGATACAATCCGATCAATGTGATTAAGAAAACTAAACTAACTAAAACTGTAACTTACAATCAAATGGCACATAACACACGGAATCAAACATGAAATTCTCAAGTACAAAGACTGAAAAATCTGTTTTAATTTAAACATTAATATACATTTTTGGACATTACTTGTACGGATCTCAGGACTTAGCATAGCGCAAAAAATTTTTTTTTTGAGAGTTGTTCGTTTAGGGAGTGATTCGCTCAATTGTGCATTTGCAACTTGTCAGATAAGAGGTGGCCTGAGCTAATCATACACTGAAGACCCAGCTGTAAACAATGAATGAATCATTTCTGTTTATTATAGCATCATAGTTTTGTGTTGTTTGTAGCGTGATAAAGGTGTACTGTACATCAGCAGTAGACGTGTTAGGGAAGTAAACGTAACATATGAACAAAATGACTCGAAAAAAGATTCATTCATTTTGCTGAACGAGATTCAAAGGCCCGAGTTGCTGAAATGATCCGAACTTCCCACCACTACCACACCTAATGACATCATTATCACATGACACAGCTGATTCGTTCTCAGCCAATGAGCTCACTTCTCAACATTCAAACATATGACTAGTGTTTGCTGTAGAAGTTTGCAGCGTGCTTCAGAAACCCTTCACCTTCCCCAGCTCCACCTGTATAATTATAACGTATATATTAAAATCTCCAAGCATATTAATATTGTTTTGAAATCATAACAATACATTCTTCAAGTACAGTAATTGTACAAAAATGATTCTTTATTCATTTCAACTCTGTAAATTGGTGCGAAAAGGAAAAAAGGTGTCAGAGTTTAACTGCCTCTTTTGGAAACTGCAGTGATATGTACTTGTTTCGCTAAAAAGTGCATCCAGGTACGTTTAATCCATGGGACCAGGTGGTTCATGTTATACGTGGAGCAGCATTATTTCTTGAACACTTACAGCAGCATATTTTGGATGTATTGGCAGTAGCAAGTCTCACTACTTTGCCGCATCTGATCTATTCCGCCGAGACCAAATATACTAACACTGTCACGTACATTACCATGCCAAGTTAAAGTGGGTAATAAAGTGGCCAACTGTGAAAAAAAAATATGCTGTTATTATAATAAACAAAGATTACTGGAGCATGTTGTACAAGAAAATACTTTTAAAATGTTTCTACTTCGAACTAGATGATTTTAACGTGTAACTTGCCATTTCTTTGTTTACAGTGCTTATCTCAGTAATTATTTGTGACATTTACAAGCGATTTCTGAATGAAAATTATGTCAATGCCATTTTTGCAAAAATGGATTTGCATCAACGTGTCTTCCTGTAACAAACATATGCAATGACTAAGACAAATAAAGTCAACTTGTACACTGTCATCAGTCCATTATAGAGATTCCAATCATCTCTAAATAAAGCTTCTGTCAGCAACAAGCCTCCACCTCCAGGGAACAAACTGGTTGAATAAAAGGGTCTCATTTGTCCCACACTGTCAACCTTTGAAGCAGGTGATTCATGTGGTGGTGTGACAGCCAGTCCCTTCAACTCCCACACGGAACATGAACGCTGGTGGGAGTTTATGAGTGTGAACAATTCTTAGCGTTTAAGTCTCTTCATTCTTTCCTTCATTCTCTCTCTCTCTCACTGTCCTCTTCTGATAAAAATGTTTGCAGCTGCTAATGTGTTACAGATCATCACACACAGCTCTGTGAAACCACACATGAGCTATTTCCTCTTTCACACG
Source organism: Enteromius trimaculatus (assembly GCA_032361065.1). NCBI lineage: Eukaryota > Metazoa > Chordata > Actinopteri > Cypriniformes > Cyprinidae > Enteromius > Enteromius trimaculatus. Next base: position 10,165,736 of record JAUMHP010000084.1, read on the forward strand.
CAAGATACGTGTCAGCGTGCGTGAGCATTTCCACCTCGAACGCATCTGATACTCCATGACATGTCTGTGGGGACGTAGGCATCGTTTTCAAATAAAAAACCCCAAAACATTACCAAAAGAACATTAGCAGAGGACAGGATTGCGTTAAACACACATAGCTAAGCTAACAACCTTTAGCTTTTGCACTTTGTGCTGTAGTCGTCGTTTATAGTACTGTATGTTCTCTGTTGTAATTGGCTCATATTTAGGCTATTAAATGTATACTAAGTATAGATGTTAAACCTAACACTAGAGCTGTGTTCTAAACCCGAGTGAGCTGCACTACTGTCTACGGCCTATATAGACAACTGCCTTCCAAAACATGTTAACTCAACACACAAAAAGAGCTCTGCGCAGAAGCTTAGCATGATTCTAAGCTATATACATATATTATCTACTATTTATTGCTTTGTCCACCATCTTGTATCCAGTCTGACTTTAATTTGGCTGAAATGGGACGATAAAACGTCAGATTACAAATCTTGATTGATAATGGTAAGACTTACACTGAAGCAAGAAATCATATTAATGATCAGTTCTTAATGATAGTTCCCTCAAAAATGCCCCCATGATTTACTCAGCTTCAAGCCATCCTAGGTGTATATAACTTCTTTCAGATGAATACAATTGGAGTTATATGGAAAAAAAAAAAAAAGTCATGGCTCTTCCAAGCTTTGATGTTTTTAATCATGGCAGCTGTTTTAAGCTGGTTATATGCTGGTTATGACCTAGTCATGAGCAGGAGCTAGTTGCTTAGGACCAGCACATGACCAGCTTAAACCAGCTCAAATCATGCCTCAGAAATTACCTAACCAGTATATGCTGTTTTTCCTTCGACGGGGAAGGCCTTAATTTACCCCCCTAAAGCTGTGTGGAGCACTTTTTGTGATGCATGCACTTTTTTGGACTTAAATACGAAAAAAAAACCATTCACTGCCATTATAAAGCTTAGAAGAGCATTTTTAATGTAACTCTGATTCCATTTGACTGAAATAATTAAATTCATATACATCTACGATGGCATGACAGAAATCGTGGTGTAATTTTAAGTTTTCGTTTCATCCTTTAAGTCTCATTTCCAAAGGACATTAAATATAATAAGAACTAAAAATATTCTATGAGAAGTCCACCCTACAACTAATTACATAATACACAATATAATAACACAGAAGAAAAGTATCACTTACAAAACTTTTTTTTTTTTTTTTTGCTGAAAACAAAACCACTAACAGTCAACCAGAAACACTGTTAAGAACTGAAAGATGGCAAAAATTGCGTGCATGCTTAAAATAAACACAACATTATTGTCCACTGACGCAAATATAGTTATCATTATACAGTAGTGAACTCGTTTTAAAACATTCATTTTTAGTTTAAAATCAACATTTGACCCAATATTTGTGCAATTTAAGTTTATTACAGGACTGTATTGTTAGCTTAACAACACGGTAACTTGTTGTAGCGGTAACTCAGTGCGGAAAGTGTTGAGTTCTTCAGAAAACGTAGCTTATGATTGCATTTAAAGTTTGAACAAACTAAGCCAGTCCTTCATTAATATAAAGTAACCCCTGTGAACGTACAGCGACACTATCAATCCCGTTTTCAGTTACAGTCCCGCACGGGAGGTCGGGTATGTCATCTAATCCAGGGTGTGTCATAGAAACTGTGCCTTTGAGTGGGACACAAAGCCATCCAGGCAGATGGCTGAGCCTGTTACATATTGCAAACAATAACCGACATCTGTCTTTCTGCTGTAACTAGTAGTACCTCACCTGGGAGGCATCATGACAAAAGGGAACAACCTTTCCCAACTACAGGAGGATGCTTTTCCAAACTTCCCTGAAAACAGTTTTATGGCCTTTCTTGTACATATTCAAGTTTTTATATGACAGATAAACGCCGAAGGGTGACTTTCACCTGCAGCCTAGAACAAGGGCCAAGACCTGGGTGTGAGACTAGCACTTCCTGTCTGGATGGATTTGCAACTTCCTTCTGCTGAAATGGTAGAAATGCTGTTATCATAACAGTTTTTGTGCATTAGTAAGTGTTAGGCTTGCCTGTTGTGGCAGCTTTTAAAGGGGAGTGTGCTTTGTCAGAGAGAACAAAATATGACTCAAGAATGAGACCGCCGCCAAGGGAATAGAGGGTGGGGGGCCCTCACATTTTTGTTCAGTGTACTCTAGATACTTCCTATATTTTACAACTAATATGTCCTTTTTTAAGATTATTGTAACAATATGATATATTAAAGCGATTAAACACATCCTGCATTTTGAACCCTAAAAAAAGAGGGGTTTTGCAGCGATGCCATAAAAAACCCATCTTCGGTTCCTTTTTTATTGTAAAGAACATTTTAAAAATCTAATGAACCTTTTTTCTCCATAAAGAACCTTTTGCAGAATGGAAAGATTCCATGTTGAAGGTTCTTCATGCACTCCTAGATTGCAAAAAGAACCTTACTTTAGGAGTGCATGAACAAAAACCATTTAAAAATTGTTCAAAATATCTTACTTTATGCTCTGCAGGACAACATGAATTTTCATTGTAGGTTGAATTATCCTTAATAACAGTTTTACCTTGGATGTCGCCTCCTAGCAACAAGGCGCACGTTTCCGCGTCAATTTGTTGTGATCGGAACAACTTGTAAAGTCCGGGAGTGTGTGATCCTCGCTCGTGTAGTGTACGATGCTCAGTTTTCCTTTGTCACTATTTAAAGAGTCTGTAAGTGTATGATGCGTAGTGTTTTAAAAATCTGTTCAGATTTGAAAAGTTGTGTAGTGTATTTCAGCCTTTCTTCCTGTAAATACCCTCGGGGGATGGTCCATATAGCTTACCGGCAAGTCAACAACTCACAAAAGCTGGAAGCGATAACAAAACATCCTGAGGCAACCCATCATATCACTTACCTTCCAAGTTCTTCACCAATATCATAGAAATCCTCCACTTTTTGTTGGTTGAAAACAGCCATTCCTAATGTCCTCATTGATGATGACTGTATCTCGGTAAACAGGGGGCAGCAGGTCAAATCTGTCTGAAGGTGTCCCTTTAGAAGCACAAGGTGCTTAGAGAAGTTCTGCAGATTCGTAGGGTGCAGCTCTGAAAGTCACAGACACTCACATAAGCACATGTTCCAGCACGCTGCACTACATTCCTTCACTTCCAAGAAAGTGTAAGAACATGTATCACATCTTTCTTAAGGCTGGAATACACTACTATCTGATCGGATTTTTTAAATACTAGGCATACACTTACAGACTCTGTAAATAGTGACAAAGGAAAACTGAGCATCATACGCTACACTAGCGAGGATCACACACTCACGCAATTTAAAAGGTGTTCCGATCACAACAAACTGACGCAGAAACGTGCGCCTTGTTGCTAGGAGATGCACGATAAATGAAAACAAATGGGTCTAAAATCGGCTGAAAATATCAAACATGTTTGATTTCCTGCGACTGAATACAATCAATGTCTGAAGCTAAAAAATCTGAGTCTATGACCATAATACGCTACACTGAAGCTGACAGATCAATCTGTAGACTGGCTCTGACTTTCCTCAACTAGCGTCAACTTGTTCAGACTGTTAAATCGGGTCAAAAATCGCGTACTTAGTGTATTCCAGGCTTTACTTGAACTTATAAGGCAATGTGATAATATCTGAAAATATACAGTTTTGCTCATAATAGTGATGTAAGGTATGAAGGCACCAGAAAAAAGGTTAAAATTGACGTATCAAGTAATTTAAAGTGATCGAATGAATGTTTTAAGAAGGAAACGAGGGCTCAATGTCATGAGAATTATCCGGTGAAATTGAGACTGCTGTCAGCATTTGTTTCATCACATAGTGACTTACTGCTTCATTGTCATTTAAGTAAAGAATATAAGCATATATATCGATAGTATCGTGATAAACACCTTACATGTGTAAAAAACACACTTAAGGCTATTGTTTATTGTTGTACTCTTTAACTAAGCGCAACATAATAACCATGAGAAACATTCACACCATAACATCTCTTCCTATATCATTGCTCACAAGTTTTACAATACACACTGAACTACAACAAGGGATAGCTTTGACACTTTACATGAACAAGAAATTTGGCGTCGTCTTACCTTTTCTTCTAAGAAATAACACTTATTTTACTGTATTCCGCGGATTTTTGTGGCATATTCCCGGGTTTGCGCGCGTCTGTCGCGCGAGTCGCGCTGTTGAACTGAGCCTGGAGCAGCGCACACGCTTATGTTGTCAATCTCGCGCCACCTGTTGAGGGCTGCGGTGATGTCAGATTGGCAAATCTAGCCAGTGAATCAGTTGAACCGGTTCGAACCAATAAAGCCTCGTTCAAACACAGCTGTGTGAGTCATTTCGGGAATAGGCAGGGTTGAACTGTTTTCTAATTAAAACGCAGTTAAATTTGATTTCAGTCTAATTAAAGCAATAGTTTATCGTTTCTAATCTAATGAGCATTTTAGTCTGACTGAAAACGTACCGACTTGATTGTATTTCGGCATGTTTCAACCAAACGAGCCAATACCTGGACAGCCAGGTGAATTATTATAAGACAAGCCATAATAAGTTATTATAATATCGTAAATGTGTATGTATTTGAGACAGGCTGTTTTCAGACAGACTTTTCAAAGGAACTTTTTTCTTATGATTTGAATACATACATGTAATTCGGTTCCTTTACGGTGATTCAGTCAAACTCAGTTGTTTTACTAATTTGAAAAATTTGATAAAACACGCTGTGAATATTGGGGTCTGGGATATAAACTACTTATTAAACTCTCTATTGCTTGTGCTTGATCCGTTTTGTTTGCACTATTGTCGCCATCCGCTGGATGTAACAGAGGTTGCATCTGTGTAAGAAGAACTAAAATAATGGACAAATAATAAATGGGTACTGTATTGTTTACTTGGAAATTACATACAGGCTGTGCATTCCAACAGTATTTTGGACCCTTTTGGATTTTAATATTATATAAGCATTACATAAACAGGAAGGATTTAAGATAAGGTTAACCCTCTCTATTGTTGTGCTTATTCAGAATTTCCTGTAGAGATGTAGAAAGACCTTTGACACTGTTGTATTGTTTATGGAGGAGGCTACTGAGAGGTTGGCAAACAATTGTATATATAGAAATTTATTGGATGATTATGCACAAGTGTAAAAAATCAGAATGGTAGGATTATGATGTCATAACACATTTCAGAAACATTACAAAGAATTCAATTATGCAAAGGCCTGTGCAACGCATTGCGTCGAGCAACAAAGACGGTTTGAAATCATAGCTTACTCGCTGAAGACACAAGAAAACTGCCATAGCTCATATAACACACAAAACATGGAAAATACAAAAGATTATCTGGACAACTAACATCCCAACATGTCAGCAATTTGTAAAAATTGAATGAAATATGGAAACATGGGCTGAGTTTGACTTAAAATAGCAAGGAATAACACATTTCTATTATAAGGGAATTGTGGGTGATGATGTACATGCAGAAACATGGGCATTATGAGAGACCGGCTCTCACAGTAAAAGCATCGGTTTAACATTTTTGTTTGTCTTGACATTTGCAGTCATACTAGCAGGTGATATATGATATGCATATTCAATACTAAAAATAAAATGGTGTAAAAGATATATAAACCGCTATTTAAAAGAGTGCACAGCTCTTCCAAGCATACATGTTTGTAACAAATGAGAATACAATGACAGAAGCAAAATTGCACACTGAAAGTTAAGTGATTCAGATATATTCATTCGTCACACCCTTATGGGTCGTTAACGCCATTTTCAAATTTCATTAAATTTCAGTAACAACATACAACATAAACACTTTCTTGGAACCTTTGCGAAAAAAACAAACAAACAAACAAGGAAAACCTCAAAATTTCCACATTATCTAAACTTTGAGCAGCTTCAGGATTCGCCGTGGATTTTAGACTGACAGCAAATGTGTATTATGCATCTAGAACCTAAATACACAAGAACAGACGCTTGTGAAACCTGTTAAAAAAAGTCATGTGATATGGCAGGGTTTGGTAATCACGTCCTGAGCAGACAGGAACTACTGGTATGTAGACCTAACACACATGTGCGTTTTTGACTAAACGGTGAGTAAAAGTACCGAATGTTTAGGAAGAGGGCAGGCCTCGTAAACTTGAATTTGATTTATATCAAGTTATCATTCAATATAATACAAGTACTGATAGGATTATTACATACAAAGTTTAATAAGTGTGGCTCAAAGAAAAAGTGGTGGTGTCCAGGACTGCACATCCTAATATGTCCAGCATAATGTAAGTGTATCAGAATTTTGACACTTATCCAATCCGTACCAATCACTACTACCTAAATGCAAAGTACTTTAGTTACGTTAATACTGATTTTTGGTCAATGTACAAATGAATGAAATACAATGAAACAAGACAATGAAAAAAGATTAATCAAAAGGAATACTGTTCTTTGGCCTCTCGGGAGTCACAGTTTGTTAAGTGAAATACATAGAAAAGTATAAGACACGCTGTGATTGGCTAATCAGCTTTGCAGGTCTGGTCCCTTATTGGCTGTGGTTCAGCTGTCCTCGTCGTCGTCACTGATGAGTGTGCGGCCGTCCAGATTGGTGTCTCTCTCCCTCAGGAAGGTCTGACGGATGGCCTCCAGCTCGGTGAGCTCCAGACGGACCTTCTCCAGGTGAAATGTGCGACGGTTCTGGATCTGCCTCAGTGGGAATGGGTTCATGTCCACAAAGGCCATGCTCATCAGCTTCCTGTGAGAAGCACAAGATCAAATACAACATAAGGTAATAAATCAATGAAAAATACAATAATGTTTCCGTAAAATGGTAGTTGACATGAAACAAGTAAAGGTAATCATAAAACAAAAAAAAAAGGTAATCATAATCATGAACTGAAACAACAAATGAAATGATTCGAAAAATATTTTTAAGCAATTTTATATATATATATATATATATATATATATATATATACACATATATATAGG
>JAUMHP010000084.1:10198863-10216483 GCA_032361065.1 Enteromius trimaculatus
AAAAAAAAAATAATTATTATTTTATATATATATATATATATATATTTTTTTTTAATAATAATTAATTCATTGTTTTATTAAGTATTATTTATCTGTATAAATTAATTAATTATTTAAACATATTTATTAATTGTTTGATTTAATGTAAGTATTTATATATTTTTTTATATGCATACTTTATTTATTTTAACAGTTTAGGGGCCAGTTTTACAAAGCAGGGCAAATTAGTGCAATTCCAAAAACATCGCAGGTGGCCGTTAAAATTTCTGTTTATGATTTACTAATAATGCACAAATTAAAGAACATAGATGCAACATCTCATATCAACCAACACAATATACTAAGCACAGCACAAATAAACTGTGACCACGCCTTTTCAGCACTAATTCGTCACTGTGCGTCTTTATTAAATCCTGACAGCACTGTTTCAACACCAAAGCACGGATTGCGCTGACGCAAGCTGTTAGTAAAACTGGCCCCATGTGTTTAACATCTGACCATGGCCTCACATCTGCATAATTATGATTGCTTTCCACAGGCAGTCCCGCCAGTGCCAAGAAAATGCCCTCCTCTTAAAACCTTCTCCTTAGACGTAAAGCACAGCCCGGAAAATGTGCTGTACACTCCGATAGACCTGCAGAAGCCCAAAGAGAGGGCCAGAACACCCACAGAGGGCAAAGACATTTCACTTACAGCTTCCCGAGGGGAACCCAGAGCCCCGAGACTACACAAAGGTCCTGCCGCACACCAAGGAACCATTTACTCTGAGCTCTTAGTGCCCAACTGCCGAAGCCAATCTCTGCCCTTCCTGGATGACAGCAGCGAAGAAGGAGGACACTTTAATAAAAGAAGCCAACCGCAAATCTCTTCCCACATGCAGAGGGAACAACTCAGCAATCCGGTTATTAGCAACAGCCTGGAATTACTGTGTAATTCATCGATTTATCAATTGGCCGGAACACATGGCATCCAAAACACAAGAATGTCAAAGGTGTGCGTACAGGAAAGCGATGTTACGTATGCCGAGTTGCCTCTTGAACCCGTTCCAAATCACTTCCTGGTTGACAACACGTACGAGCAGATTCCCGATTCCCGGCCTACAGCGAGAGCAGGGGAGACATCGGACACTAATACCTACGAAACGCTAACAAACTTAAAACCCAAGCAGATTATATCTGCCCGGCCCCTTAAGGTGAGTTTTGATGCGATATAGGGAAAATTGCCGAGCATAAATGTGTAATTTTTTCCATTGTTACATTTCGAAATGCTTAAAGGAATAATATTTCGTGTTAAGAAGCACTGAGATGATTATGACAGGTTATATGATCATTTTACTAACATACCTGTTGCTTCCTGTAGACTGAGAAATGGAAATGGCTCTCCCCCGAATACTGGAAAAAATAACCTCTTCAGATGAACATCATCATCACTGACATGAATCATAACATTACACTAATGAAGAACAGTTATTAACAAACGTACTTCTATCCACTGAAGCTACTTCTGATTATTGAGTACTAGAATAGTACAGCTTTATTTTTTATTTTTTTTAGTGGATTTATGTATGTCTAATTGTGAAACTTTTATTTTTTATGTTTTAAATGATTTTATGTGTTACAAGAATATTTATTAACTTAATAAAAATATGTATTGTGTATCGATGTCAACAACAAGCTAGAATCACAGTAGTGTACTGGAAATGTTCTTTTAAGAAAAGGAATTTAATTGTAACACCATTATGCATACTGCACAACAATTCTTGTTTCATTTCTACTTCATTGACCGAGAATTATTAATACATAGAGTGGGAATTAAGCTGTTAAACTTTACAGTCTTCAGAATTACCTAACCTGCCAGTAACAGAGACCATCTGTGAAGGAGCACATTGGTCTTTACGAGATTCAGAACGACTTTTGAAACCGTGAAATGATGTCATTGTGTCCTGCTTTTATGGTCTTTCACTAAATATTAATAATGTCAAACAACTGATTTCCAGTAAAAACACTTCAAACATGTAAATACATGCTGTTCAAAACATATTTCAATATTAAAATCAAACAAACTGAACATATAATTGACTTTGGAGTAATTGTGATTCTTGTGTAAGCTAAATTAACTTAATTCTAAAAAAAACATATAACTGTGTTTTCCAAGACCATACTAGCTGAGTCCGAGTCAAGACCGAGACCAAATAAGAGAAAAAAATGATCCTTCTCAAGACCACATACCTAACTATTGATAATGAATGCACTATGAGAGACAGCATATTTTCTATTCTAAGAAAATCATTTTGCATTATTATTTGTAATGATCAAAAAGCAGGGGTCTCCAAACTAGATCCTGGAGGAACTTTCTTTATTAATTTTTTTTTAATTTTATGGTCGAATTTCAGCGGCCAAACGTAATGAACTGAAAGTATTAACCCTTTATGCAGAGAGGGTCGCGGCATGTAATGCCGGGACGTCCAGATTATAAAACCTGGCAAAGGTGGACGGCAAGGCCCAGCCAGGCGCCTCACAAATCTCTGACTGGGAAATTCCACTAGACCATGCCCATGATGAGACAATGCTCCTAGTTGAATGAGCTTTTACTCCTATGGGGCAATCCTGACCCAAAGAGTAGTAAGCCAGTGAAATAGCGTCTACAACCCATTTGGAAATCCTTTGCTTCGAGACAGTAGCCCTTTGGAGCAGATGACGAAGATGATGTTATATTTTAATTTGTAGTAAAACAAACTGATTGATTGTACTGTAGATAACTGTATCTCTGTGACAAATATACAAATATCACATAATGTGATGATGAGATCTGTAATGGTATCTATTTATTCATGAATGGTGCTTCCCATACAAAACATTAATCTTGCTTGTACTACAAATACTTAGTTAAACCATATAGCTAAAAAGTTTAACCATGTGTTTAGAGGAATAGTAATTAGTCCACCAAAATCCATAGTTACTACTCATGGCTGTGGACACAGTATTGGCAAACTAGCTTTCGTACTCATAAATGTTATTTGCGTAGCTATTAACAACTAGTTAATACTCATACCATGGCTGAGGTGAGTCACATTATCTTTAAACTAGCTTATTTAGTTAAGTTTGCTAAGCTAATCATCTAGGCCTATCACAGTTTGAGTGACACGTAAGCCTTTTCACTATAGTTTTGTGTGTGTGTGTGTATTCATTATGGATGCTTGCTAAGCTGTTGACAACTATATCGTTTTAGTTATATTATTTATGAATAGTATCAGCGTTTTGTTTATTCATGATTAGTGCTTGCTAAGTTATTAGCAACCAGCTAATGAACAGTTAAGACCAGAGTTACCATCTTCGACTGTTTGCAAACTCAAATGAGCTGGTCTCAAGAACACTGCTAGCTATATGTCACATCTTGTAGAAAATTAAAATTAGGCAACATAAAACAAGCATGACTAAGGACAAACAAAGAACATTAAATTTCTGCTTCAGCTGGCTCCGAAAATGTATAAAAAACAAACAGTGTGTGGATAACTATGAATTTAAATGATAGGAATATCGATTATAGTATTCAGGCACTACAACTACTAATGAATTATTGTTTCCTAGAAACTTACTCGCATCAGAAAAGAAAGAAACTTCCTGACTCCCTACAGAGAGTAGAGGTGATATCCTCACATGGGATTTATGTCTGGAGGAAATTTATAGCGGCCTTTCTGACTCCTTGAAGAAGCAAGACTGTGATTTGCACGCTTACGCACAAACTAGAGGGACCAAATGGTGTCGGACAAGATCGTCATGTATAAGAGGACAATAAAGCTGCCAGCAGTGACTGATCTGGTTTTTGTGGGCAGCAGAAATCGTAAATAAGATAGTCATCACACAGACAGCAGAACTTCAGGCAGGGTGACGGTCTACTAAATGTGTACTTCTCTGTATGACACATCATGCACTGTATGATAAATGGCATATTAGCAGAGCTATTGTGACTTAGTTAGTTAACTTCCCTAATAGGTAAAAAGCAGTATGTGGAAAATTAGTATGTTTGAATTTGTAGTATTCATAAAACAGGTGCTCTAAAGTGCCCAGATAATCTAATTCTGCTGAGGTTATAAAAATTCACATCCAATGGACACATTAATATCCAATGAGGACACCTGAGAGGAATTCTTAATGGCAGTGAAGCAACACAACAAGACACTGCAACATGGCGAATAAGAATCTAAATTTCACTCATACCATGAACTATCATACTAAATTAAACCATTTTCCTGCTGAAAACACAAACAAACAACAACAACAAACAAACAAAACAGCTAAAACCAGCCTGAGCTGGTTACAGTAGCTGGTCTGGTTTAGGCTGGTCAGCAGGCTGGTTTTAGAGGGGTTTCGGCCACTTCCCATCTGGCCAAGCTCGTCTTAGCTGGTTTAGGCCTATAGGAGACCAGCTAAAACCAACTACTTCTAGCCTAAAGTTTCTCTTAAAGCATAGTGCCTTCTCACAGAGAGGTACGTATGCCCATTCAAACAGATTGAGCCTAATGGATTTTGAATGCAGCTTACAAAAGACAAAAATAGTCGATTATGTTTTTTATATTTAATATAACACCCCCGTGATTAAATCGCTCAGATCTGCATTCGCGGAGCCAAAGAAAAACGCGATTCTACAGCAAATTCGCATGGTAACCAATCACACACGATTCTGTTGAGCTCATGGATACAATGACCAATCAGAGGCATTCAGATGAGTCATCGCTAAAATGCAGGTACTTTCTTCACTGAAAAACGTCCTGGTAATTTCTCTCTCAGAAACAACAACCTGCAGATGTATATATGAATCTGTAAGAAATTCCTTTCATAGTGTAAACAGCTTGAGTGAGCTTTGAAATGTCAGAAATGTTCTTTGAAAACGCAAATCTTATTTGCTCTTTCTGTACAATGAAATTGTTACGATTAACTTGCAGAGTTTTTGTTCACATTAACTTTCAATGTTAACTTCACGTTAAATATAGGTTAAAATCAGTCGCATTAAAACATGTTATCTGCAAACTTTGTCCATCACTCAACATAATTTAAATAATTATATAGTTAATGTGTTTGAGAATGTTTTGAATGAAAAAAAAAACGTTGTGACATGTTGTGTCATGACTGTGACATGAAAATTAAAGTGAATAGTAATTTGTAGTGGTGTCTGAAAATAGTGGACATTATCGATACACATTTTGGCAGTAGAGAGCATCCATAGTTCAATCATACAGATAAAAACAATTTATCAATAACTGGATAATAATAACCAATGAGCGCTAATTTTGTTTCATTAAGTGCACACTATGTAGTTTTTTTGTCTGCCACTTTAAATGCTTGAGCTTGAGTCAAGGGGATTTTGATTGGCTGCCGATGTTTTTATCATCCTTTGGAAAAAAGTGATTCAAAGATGTTGTTCATCTATCATTAGCATTTAAAACTAAACATCCTTTGTTTAAACATGCCTTCAGTTCCTTTTTAATTGATTATCAATTGTTTAATTAAGGTTTATACTGCAATGTTCCAAATTTGCAGACTCATGTTTGTTTCTTTCAAGAGAATAGGTAATGAGAGGCCGATTTCGGATAAACTGCTTATCTGGATTCACACACTACTCTGATAAATCCAGTTAGCATGTGGCTACAGTGGCAAAATAGACATTTTGAATGTTAATGCTCCAAAATTGGATGTAAAAGCATTGTACAAAACCTAGGATGTTGTGTTTGCAGAATCAAACAAACGTAATTGTGTTTCCTTGTTTATCGTTATTGATCAGAAGATTAGCTTAGTGTTTGCCTGACAAAAAAGCCATTACTTGAACACATCCAGTAATACTGATATATACCCAGCCTTTGTTATCGAACTGGCTCCTAAAAAAACACCAAAATGGATCGTTTTGAAACTCTTGGGATGCCATATTGGCAAACATCACTGGGCTAATAAGATTAGAGGGCAGCCAAGGCCAGCACAGCGAGTGTGTGCGCGAATGTGTGAGTCACTGACGTCCCATTTTATGTCCAGCGTCCAGAAGAATCAATGCTCTAATGCCTACATTACTGTCAGCAGCCTGAGTGGCTGTATCAGACTGGAACAGAAGCACATCTAAATCAGCAGATGCTCAGGGCGAGAGGCGTAATTAACGGAGGCGCATCATCAGCACTTACATCCCAATGGAGTTTTTAATACTGTCCTCATAAAGGGAGTTGGAGGTAACAGGATGAGGAATTAACTGCATATTAGCGCAGGCGGCCTTGTCCCTAATGACTGCACACCGGTGTGATACAGCCAAAATGGTCCCTCACCAATTCATCTAGGCATGCCTTGTTTTATGTCTGAGAAGCATTTTCATGGCTTACGTAAGCCTTGCTAATGGGATCTTTTGACCATTAACAAAGGTCTAAGTGTATTTGCATTTATTTTAAAGTCCATTTTAGCTGTTTCTGGTATGTGTATTTCAAAATGCTTGTCTAATGATGAAAACAATGTGAGAAACCATAACTATTTCAGGTAATGGATGCTTTTTTGCCATTTAAAGGGACTGTTTACAGTACATCAAGATCCAGATTCCACCTTGACCCTATTGATTTTCATATGGACAAAAAAACTAAACAAAGACATTTTTTTCAACAAAAGAGAGAACATCGACATAAAGGTCTGTAAATTATTTTTATTTTCAGGCGAATTATCTCTTTAAGATAATTAATTTTGTTGCTGAATAGATGCTTATATTAAAATTTGTGGTACAGACATGAATTATACCCTAGATTATGCGGATTGTTGAGGAGAGATGATTTATTTTTATTAAAATCAAGATTTCCCTTCAGTGGAGGATTAAATGGGTTCAATATGTTAGACCTACGAAATGTTTTCATGAAAAAATGTTTTATTAAGTAACTAAATAAATGCTAATAATGAGATAAAGGCAACATGTATCTCTCGTGTTTTGGTCCTTTTAAAGTTGTGTTGGACCACACTGACTTTCATTCTATGGACAAAACTTATTTTGCATTCCACAGAAAAACGTTGTATTAACATTCTTGTTTGGTTATAAGAATGTTAATCAAAATGTTTTTAGAACGTTTTAGTCTCTGTTATATCAATGTTCTAAGAACGTTATTAAAACGTTCTACTAATTACACAATAATGTTTTTATGCTAACGTTTTTAAAATGTTTATCAATTGCAGAAAACGTTAAGGAAACGTTGTACTAATGTTATACAAGAACATTTTGTAATAACTCTGAGAGAACTTTTAGAGAACGCTAGCCAAAATTACGAGAACGTTCCCTGTTAGCTGGGTAGCAATCCCCTGGCAACCCAATATGAAAATAATAAAATAAAATACAACCTTTATAAAACTCAGACATATCAGTGTATTACTGGACATCATGAATTTTAAGACATTATAAGATGTACTCATATATCATATACTGCACTCACCCTGTCGTTCCCAAAAATAAAACGTATCATATAAATAACATTTTCTTTAAAAAATGATGTAAATCATTTGAATCAATGCTGAACTCTCTTAAAAGGACAGAAATGTCTGACCCAGTAAATCATCAGCTGAACTAATATGGCCAAGGACAGCTCTGTGCATCTCTGGGTGGAGATTTACCGGGCTCAAAGCGTGCTGTGTATAATCATACGAGTGCTGAGGCAGCACTACTCGTAACGATCTCATTCAGCTTAAAAAGTCATTAAAGTGGAATACGACAGGATAGGCTGAAGAATCATTGTTGGCCCATCTTTATTGTTAAGTCTTGTTGGTTTGCAGCTGCATGGGGCTTTGGACTAGAATGAGAACAGACGGGACCAGGACTGGAGTAACAAAAATATAGCTAAAATTATACTATTTGACTATGTTAACAAAGTCCTTATTCCATTTCTGGACCTTGAACATGTCCGTTACATTGCAGTCACAAAATGTGTCACAAAATCAAGCATTAACCCCAAAATATCAATAGATGCACTCAGTCAACAATCAACAGAAAACCTTTATTAAAAGTGAAGCCAAATGCCCTCTATCACATCAAATACTGAAAAAGGTAAGAGACAGTTCGACACTAACACCTCAAGTTAGGACAGAAGGGATAGAGGAGTCTGCAGGCGGAACAAATACATGAGGAGTGAATGGCAGAGAAGACAATTAGAGAATATATGATGACAGAGCCCTTCATTCAACTGGAGAACATTTAGATATGATTGTCGTCATGCTCCAGTTCTATAAGCAATTAGATTGTGAAATGGCAAAGCTGTAGAGACATTAGGGAAAAGGTGGGGAACGTAATCTAATTCATGCATTTTATGGAGAAAGATTGCATAGCTGTAGAAAACACTGTCTCGGTGGCGCTGATGCCAATTATGTGCTTGTAGCCCTCACTCTCACTCTCTTGTTCAGTTTGTTTGTCCCTTTCTGAATGAAAACTGTCCCATGATTTATTTCATCCCAAATAAGAGTCTGCGAAGTGGGAGAGTGAGTTAAATTTGTGTCCAATGTGCCACGGACACTGGTTGAAGCCCATAAAAGTGGTTTACAATCCACCTTAGTTTTACTCCAGGACGAGATGTGTGGGTCAAACCCACAAAAGGCCTCAACTTTCCATTTCCTGTCTCTGAAAACACAAGGGATTTCTGATCCAAACTTTTCATTGGTGACGAAACAGCCATGCATTTGTCAGTAATCCTGTCAAGTGTGCTTCCAAAAATGAAGGAAAGCAGCAGTAGACATTTATCCTCCGATGTGGACTTGTCTGTTCAAGTTGAAGGGACATCAGCCTTGGTGTCTTCCACTGAAGCCATTTTAGATTCGTATATGGAAGGTGCTGCAGTTAAGATGACAGACAGAAAGAGTGTATTAGATGAAAGATAAAAACATGAATTATGTCGTTTCATGTCCTTAAGCAATGGCATTATTTCAAAATCAAAACCCAGGGTATATGTTTTATAGCCTTTGAGTTGATTTTTGCTGTCTCACTGCTAACTGATGAACATTGTTCAAAATGTGATATTAAAAAGTACTCGAGAAGAACCAGGATAAGGAGCAGATGGCATTTTGATAGTAAAATCGATTCTAAAATAATTTTGGAATTCCACCAGATCAAATAGCAGAAAGAATTAAGTTCCAAACCTTTGTCATAGATCTTCAACAGTAGACATTAAGCACCTGTGCACACAATAATTGAGGAAAGTGCCATGTCATTCTCTAAAAAGAGAGTTTTTAGCATATGTCACCCTTTACTGTCATTTGAACAAATATTTAAAACAGTGAAGAAGCAATTTACAAAGATTGAGTTGTAAAAAATGGTTTCTTGTGCAAATAGAGAAGCACAACAGTTAAATAATAAAAAAAAAATCTCTGTTTATCCTTGAAGTCTATAATAAATGTGTCTATAAGATCTGATTTAGGGGTACATGTTCCCATTAAAGTGTTAATTTGCTGAGTCATAATAACAGTGTTGTTTTTTCGAAATGGCACTTTACCTTTAAGTAACAAAAAAGTCAGCAGAATGCCGACTAATCTCCAAATTATTATACAAAACCTTCCTGTCCCTCTCAATCGTGTGGTCAGCGAGGCACAGCTGTGCAGTCAAAAAAGGCCTATAAAAGCCAAGAAGAAGTACTCTTGCCCTAAAAAGCATTTTTAAGCACCCTGCAACCAAATTATAGCAGCGTGCCTCCATGGAAGAAAGCTAAACCAGAACTTTAGCAACTAGCATAAATGGCTTTACACTGATCCGGGCTAAGTATATCCACTATAAACAAAAGAACTCCCAGTAAAATGATGGGCATGATTTCTGTTAACTACGAATCTAGCACGTAAACACAAGTACATACGGCAGTATGCTATTGGAAATTCTACACAGGCAGTACATCTATACATCATGCATCATGCGAATTAGTGACCCAACTTGCAGTTTATTTCAATAGATTCAACACATTTAAATAAGTCTGATGTTAGCATGTTGCTAAGCTAACACTGCAGTGAATCAAATTATATAATGAGAACTGTGCCCGCATTCTCCACCATTTGGGAAATCTTGACATCCCAAAACCCTAACTTTAAATTTAAATTTACAATTCGGCAAAACTCTGATGGGAATATATCTGAGGAAATAAATCACTTATTACATCTCTTGTTCTTACCTTAAAAAGTCAGGAGCCCTGGAGATCATGTTCTCAAAGTCAGCAAAGGAGAGCTTGTTGTCTCCATCCAGGTCGGCCTCCTCAATGGCCTTTTCACACACCAGATTAACCTCTTCTGGTGTTAGCTCCTCCTTGGTTAACTTGTTTAGAGTCTTTTCCAAGTCCTCCTTGCAGATGTAATTATCCACATTGAAGTCTAAGGACAAGAAGTTAAGAATTAGCTACAAAAGGCATTCATATCATAAAATTGCTGCAGAGTTTACAACAGTTGCAATATAAATGTTAATTACAACCTTTAAACCTGTGCACTGCGACAATAACATTGTAAAAAATATCTCTTTGTTCTTGAGGACTGTACATGAGTTAATAAAAAATTACTTTTACCGTATATTTTAAAAGCATAAATGGCTTTCAGTTCTCTGGGAGCCATTTCGCTGAGAACTGAAAACATGTCCACAAAGTCGTTGAAGCTGAGGTTCCCCTGACCGTCTTCAGAGAACGATTCCACAATCCGATTCCTGAATGGATTCTCCTAGAAAACAGAAATGTAATATTTTATTAGGTTCATTAGAATAACACTATAAAAAGAAATAGATAGGCTGCTTTACTTTTAGTATGTTCTTACAATTATAATGTTTCTGTCATGACAGCTCAGAGTTTAGCATGGTAATGTACACAGCAATGTGAAGGTTTTTTAGTCTTGTTGGAATAGATCTGAACACTTCTGCTGCAGCAACAAAGTACAGACTTGCTACTGACAAAATATCCACATACATGCTACTGTAAGCATGTAGAAGATAACATACATAGAATATATTAAATAATCTCCATATATAACATATATGAACTTATCCCGTAACAGATCTATACAGGTGGAGCTGGGGAAGGAGGAGGGTTTCTGATGCAAAATGAAACCAATCAGCTGCACCATGTGAGCAATAATGTGATTATATCAGAGGGTTAGAAACTATCAGTTTGAGCATGTTTGAGCATGAAACCATATAATACCATAGTATTCTTTTTTACAAACAGCGACAGTGACATGACGTGCGGCTATGGTGTTATATACACACTACATGTGTACATAAACAGCAGTGTAGTAAACACACACACAGCGTAAATACACACCCAGAGCAGAATTAATTATTTAGTCATTATATTTTCCTTTAGAAATCAATGTAGATGTGAAAAAAACATCTGTAGATTGTATCTAGGCCTGGCTATAGAGCGCGAATGTATGGCTGTACATAAGCATGTGTGCAGTCGAGAGGATTTTGCTGAGTGAGTCATGTATAAAATGTAAAAAGGCTGACTCCCCAAACTGGCGCCTATGTATTTCTTACCGGCTATTGGCCTAAAGGAATTTTTATGCCCTGTGCTACTAGCTGACTCGACAGCTCTGGGAACAGAAGCATGAACACAGCAGAGCAAGATAAACCCTGATGTCTCCGCTTTACTCTAAACAACTCAACAAATCCTGTGCATAATTAGAACTGCACCATGCCAGGTGATATTTTTGTGCTGTTGTACCATCTTAAAGATCAAAATAGCAAACTTCATGCATAGTATGCGAGGTATAACATGTTAAGTCAATTTAGAGGTTGGTTTAAGTTATGAGTGTAAGACGTAGCAAGCACCACAGTTCACCTTGAAGGAACTTCAGGCATGATTTCAGACTAGCTACATTTACATGCAAATCAAATAATCTGTTAGTAACCTGATCAGTGACTAAATCAGACTGATTAACCTTCATGTAAACACTGCTATTTAATTAAACTTTTTTATAAGCTGAACCATAAAATAATCTGGCACATACTTAAATTTACTTTATGTGATTTCAAAATACCTTACACATATGTGTATTATTTATTAAACTAGTTTCTTACACATGTAATGCACATGTAAATGACCATGGAATCAGATTGCAAGGTTCAGGGTTCATATAAGGAGATCTTTCAGAATCTGAAATCAGATTGAATCAATTTAAATAGAAAAAAAAAATAGGTTAGACCAAAAAAAAGAAAAAGAATCAGAAACTCAATTGATGTGCAAGTCAAAAAATTCAGAGGCAAGAAAACAGCCCTCCAATGCTCTGATGTGTGAAATCACTCTACTTCTGCACAAAAAGGCTAATTATCAGACCGAAGGGTCATAGATTTACGTTTATGAAGGCTGAGAGTATCTTTGCAAACTGGAAGCTGTCGTAGCCCCATCAATCCCAGCTTGAGTGGTCTCCATCAGTATCTTTCACCTACTAGGGTTGAGTTTATAGCTCCTTCCTCCATGTGACGGCTTTAGAGGGCGGTAAAATTATGTCTCCAGCAAGGGGGACATAATGGGGCTCATTCTGGAGCTGTACCATCCAGCAAGTTTTGACTGACTGAGGGTTGGGTCTGACTTACTGTATTAAGGAAGGGTGAGATCGGATCAGCGTTTTGATCACAATAATAAATCCTTTATTTTGAATTTCCTTTGTTTATTTCTTTTAATTTTGATGATTATAACTGACAACTAATAAAGACCCCAAATTCAGTATCTCAGAAAATTAGAATATTACTTAAAACCAATACAAAGAAAGGATTTTTAAAAATCTTCGCCAACTTAAAAGTATGAACATGAAAAGTTTGAGCATGAACAGCACTCAATACTTAGTTGGGGCTCATTTAGCCTGAATTACTGCTGCAATGCGGGGTGGCATGGAGTCGATCAGTCGGTGGCACTGCTCAGGTTGTGAGAGCCCTCTGATAGTGGCCTTCCGCTCTTCTGCATTGTTGGGTCTGGCACATTGCATCTTCCCCTTCACAATACCCCATAGATTGAGGTTAATAAATATATTATAAAAGTAAACCTAAGCTGCTTCAGTCCAGTTTGTGTTCATCTTGAAATACTACTAAAATTATAACATTTTCTGGACAATCACTGTAACAACGTGGAAGGATGTGGTTCCAATTATATTAAAAGTCCCTTTACTTTCTAAAAAAACATAATCTATACACCATATGGCATGTAGTGATCATACTGATAATTTATAAGCCTCTGATATTTGCATAACAAATATGATACAGTAGGCTAACGTTAAAAAAGTACAAGATCATCTTTGAAAGGAGATCATCTGAAAGCATTGTACTATAATCCGCTCAAGGGTGGCACTAATAAAGTGGTGCCACTATAAAGTAACATAATTATTACTTTAATACTAGCATAATGCTAAGACTCTTATTGGCTAATCCTATAAACTATCTCTTGTCGCTGTAGTCCGATTAAACGTATGCGTCTTTACAACCATGGAATATCTAAAGCGCTAACATAATTTGCTGAAACGGCATCATCTCATGGAGCGTTAACTTTCACAAGCATAGTGGTGTTATATTCCTCACTTCCACTGCTTGTGCTTTGTCATATAAACAGCCCAGCCAGCGTAGCCATTAAAAACCAATTTTGCCCTATAAAAACTAGTGTCTATTATATCCGATAAAAACTAAAAGTGCAGAGAGGGTCATTGCACAAGCATGTTGCTTAAACAAGAGAACGGGCAGATTTCTGTCCCCAGGTATGCTGTTGTGTGTATACTGGAAGGGCATTTCTATAGTTATTAGGTAGTATTACCTTCAGTTCTGGCATGTTGACTATGAGGGCTAAAGGGACTTTAACATCAGGGTCGTTGGTGTAGTCCATTGGAACCAAATGTGGAGCCAGCTCGTGGTATCTTCCATGCAAGCTGCAATGAAGAAAAAAAAAGAACTGGTTACTGCAGTTTATCGCTGTTCCTGTGACTTCCTCTTAGATCACATTCATTTAGAATCAGAATAGAATTAGACTTCATTTGTTTTATTGACAAAAAGGAGAATGAAACAAAATGGCTCATTTGAAATGTAACAGAGACTGAGTGATGGTTTTTACATTTACTGATTTACTCAGAGACAAGATATAAGATAGCATGAGTTAAATAGAGTGCAAATTTAGTATAATTCTTATAGTATTTAACCCTTCCCCACCAAAGATGAGTTTTTATGGCAATTCCTGTTCTAGGTGTATTATCAAGCCCTAGAGCATGTCCTGAATGAGTTACAGAACTTTCTGGGTCTACCGGGCTCGAAGATTTTTTAATCTGATCGCAAGTCAGTGAAGGAGATGCCTTTAAAGACACAAAAACATGTCTAGTTATGTCATGGATAGATCTTTAACCTGGCAATATGAATATGTATGTATGTGTGCGTGATCTATATGTAAATAGAGTGTGCATATATAGGTACATGCAAGCATGTAGCCTAAATGTATGTGTGTGTGTGTGTGTGTAAACATGTAACATTATACTTGTAATGCAATTACATTTACATTTATTCATATAATCCTTTACAGGTGAAAGAATATTTTGTTTGAAAATGCAGTACTTTGATAAAAAAGCACTACTTAGGTAAAAAGACATTTTTCTCAGTTTTTTGTCCAAAATGTTGTATTTCTGATAAAACTTATATTCTCCATTCAAGTGGTGATAAAACATGAGCACATAAAGATAGAATAAAATTGTTTTGAAAAATTGGCTTGATTCTTCATTTTGATATATAAAATGTTCATATAAGCACAGCAGAAATTATTCTGATTATTTTAAAGTACAAAATTATTTTAAGCAATTTAGTTGTTTGGTGTTTTTGTCATTTTAATAGTTTACAGTTTTTTATTTTTTATTTTATATTAGAGTTTTAATTTTGTACTTTAAGTAAAAATGGAAAAAGTTGGAAATTATTTATTTTATTTTATTAAATTTAGTTGAGTTTATATGAAATATTTAATGAGGAATTATAATATATGAACACAAAAGAAAAACTAATGAAACAAAAAAACTAAACAAAAAGAATCCAAATTAATAAATTAATTAATTAAGAGAAAAGAAAAGGAAAAACAAAGAAACAGCAATAATTTATATTTTGTTTGGTGATACAAAAACAAAACAACTCATTTATTGTTTTGTTTCTTTGTTGATGCAACGAGAGCAAAATAAATAAATAAATAAAAATAAACAAATAAAACAAAAACAAATGCAAAAGGCAAGTTGACAAGTTGTACAAAACAATGTTTAGTGCGGCATTGGACTACATTTAATCCTAAAATCAATCCAGTGGTTAAAACTAAATGCATTTCACACATTCTCAATTGTTAATTACACTAACTCATCATAATTAAGCACTCAGTATGAGAAGGATTAGTAATGCTCTTGACTAAGCAGGCAGATTTCTCAAACGGCTGCTTTGTCTATTTGTTCTGCACAAAGAGTTTTGGAGGCTTGCCAACAAACGGTGAACTGATGACTCATTCTGAGCATGGCAACAAGAAGGGAAGCGGACACTGTAATAGGCCTTTGCAGCAGTAATAAAAAAACTTGCAGAGATGATAACAGATGTTCAGTAAAAATCAGGTCCACATGGACACAGAATAAAATGAAAAGCGGTAGAAGCTTTGTGTAGGAAAGAAAACATTTAATATTTTGCACTGATAGTTATATACAAGTATAGATAACACAATTTTCAGTTTTTTGGTTTGCTAAAGACGCAAAACAAAAACATACAAACAAAAAAACTAAATTAAACAAAAAGCAAGTTACTAAATAACTGAATAAAAGACTAAATGTAAATAATGAATAATAAACAAACAAACAAACAAACCAGGAAACAAAACAAGCTAGTATCACAGTATACTGCTACAAGAAACAAAATCTACATAGAGATAAAGGCTCCCCGGTGTAATGTTTAAATAAACACAGACTGCTAAAGTGACCTACTACAAGAAAACAGGAAGCACATCTCCATTCATTACTATGAGTTAAATGTTTTATATTATACTGTACTGTAGTAAACTACACTGAGGTGAGTAAACATGTGATTAGTGACTGCTTAAGCTTGCAGAACTTAATAAAAAACACATACATTACAGTAACTGCAGCCCATTATATTTATATTATGATATATAATAATATGTTCGCAGACAAAAAGCTTTGCTAGACATGTTATTAGCTGAGGCTGTGGAAATATTTATTGTATTGATGATTGTACAGTACGTACTGTTTCTTGTACCTGCCGTGGTTACAAGAAAAGAGACAAATCTCATGTTGCACCACAGGCATCCAATCAGGATGCAGGGAAATACAAGCCAATTCATAACGATTGCCGATAACCCAACGCTAACCTTGCATAACAGCCTGGTGGATTGTGTGGGTGCGTGTGGGGAACAGGAGAAACTGAGTGTTTTATGAAGGTGATAAAGTACAAGACTCCATTAGGTTTGCCAGTGATTGTCCTTTTTTTTTTTCGTGCTCCACTGGCCCCTGTTATCAAAACCAATCTTAGTGTCATTGCAGAGGGACAATCTATCCACATGAATCAAACCGGGCTGACGCATCTTATGTAAGAGCTGTAAGCACTTACGAAAAAATGGATGACAGCTCAGAACTACAGAAATGAAAAACATCCCTGAACGAGCCATCGGAAGTAGGAGTTCTTACGTAAATAAGGTTTGCAAGCTGTCTGAAAAAAACAAAACTCAAGCGGTAGACATAATTCAAGTTGTGCATTATATACTTGAGTGCGCTATAAAGAAAGTACATGACTGAAACCACAAATAATGTGGAGGAGATATTTATGTTGTTACTTTTCTAATCCATCAGACATACAGTTTTGTCTTGTGAACAATAAAATTCACGTAAACTGAAGGAAGAACCCTTAAGAGGGTCGCACATTCTATAATATGATTTGTTTGCTCTATAAAAACATGCTACATATTTGTTCTATATGTTTACATTTTATTCAAGCTGTAAACTAATGTAAGTTGTACAGTATTTGCAGCAGTGGTATCTTGGTATAAATAACAACGATTTGAAACAAATATTATGTTATTTAATATATAAAGATGCAGGTGGCGCTCTGTGGCGCGGCAGGAATTTGAACAGCGTCCTGAGTCGTAGCCAGGCGCCGCAGACAGACGCCGAATTGTGCCGCCGGTGTGCGTACACCCATTGAAAACAATGTGTTCGAATTATAAACACATGGCGCAACGCGACGCTTCGCTGCGCTTCTCGTCCGGTGTGCGACCCCCTTTATACTAATAGAATGCAACAAACTAATAGAATGCACCTTAGCAACCACATAGCAACACTAATAAAACAAAACACACATACTGCACTAAAACTCTCTAAACAGATTAGCAAACAAATAATGCTCAAATAATTTAACAAACACATGGCAACACAACTAAACACTTAAAAAAAAACATCAACCACATGGCAACACACCTAAACAATCAAAATACCTTAGCAACCATATGGGAGCACATCTAAACACTCAAATAATTTAACAACCACATGGCCACACAATTAAACACTCAAAATACTATCGCAACCACATGACAACACACCTAAACACTCAAAGTACCATAGCAACCACATGGCAACACACCTAAACACTCGAAAAACCCCAGCAAACA
>JAUMHP010000084.1:10217219-10272525 GCA_032361065.1 Enteromius trimaculatus
AACCCCAGCAAACACATGGCAACACACCTAAACACTCAAAGTACCATAGCAACCACATGGCAACACACCTAAACACTTAAAAAAAAACAAAAAAACAGCAACCACATGGCAAAAAACCTAAACACCTAAAACACCTTAACAAGCACAAAGCAACACACTAAAACATTTAGAACACCTTAGATACGACATTGCCACAGTCAAACCCTTTAAATCACCTTAACAACCTCACATGCTTAACAACCTAGCAACATGCTTAACCATTCAAAACATTCTACTCATCACTTAGCAACATATGAAACCACTCAGAATACCCCAGCAACCACATAGCAATACACGAAACCATTCAGAACACCTCGGTAACTGAATATCAAAACACCTAGCAACTAAGAACACCCTAGCAAAAATTAAACTATTCAGAGCACCTTCAGTACAGCATAGCAACACACCTAAACAGTCAGAACACCTTAGCAACCAAAAGCAACACACTAAAACAGTCAGAACACCTTGGCAACCACAAATTCAAACAGCTTACCACACAAGAACACCATAAAACACCCAACACTTTAGCAACATGGCAGCACTCAAACCATCAATCAGAGCACATATAACAACACTCTAAACCCTTTAGAACACCTTACCAAGCACATATCAACTCTCTTTACCATTCAGAAACCATTATATACTGCATAGCAACGCACTAAACCACTCAGAACACCTTAGCAACCACACAGCAACAGCCAAACCATTAAGAACACCTTAGATACCACATATAGGACACAATAAAATACCAAGAACTCCTTACCACTCAAAATATCTTAGCAATGGCACAACATGTTAAACCATTCAAAACACCTTAGTGACCATATGGCAATGCCCTAGCAACCACTCAAAGCACTGTTGCACAAATAAGCGCTTTAAGCACCAACAATCCCATTCAGATAGATGATGTTTTGTCAGAGAGAGAATGGTATACTATTTTATTTGACTTAACCAGCAGTGGCAGCTGTAGTATGGTATTCGGAGACCCACGCGCTTAACACCAACAAGCTAATTTTTATGTGGAATATGCTGCAGTTTATTTCAAAACATCCCGGTGCATTAAAGCACCCAGTGAATGGTTAATGGAAGCAGAGGGTTGCAAAGCGCTCTGGGGACATGAGATAAAAGCCAGTAATGGTTCATTGCTGAAGAATAAGCAGAGCCTATAATGGCCATTAGAAAGTAATGCATTAAACATCTCATTAACCCCTTTCATGGACGCAGCCTCTATGTTATGTTTCAGCGCAGTCAATAAATGCATAGATTTTTCATCTCCCATAGGAAACATGAGAAGTAAACACAGATGCATCAGTGCATCAGGAGAATTCATTAGGTTCTCTGACTGCAGGTTAGAAGGGCAGCAACTTGCCAGTACCTTGGCTATGTGTGATAGTGATCAGGTCACTTGATATGTTAATATGACAGGAGGATGTTTCTTCACACATCGCAATGAGGCTTGCTCACTTTCACAGGAAAGTCCATGACCCATCATGAGTCACCAGAATACTGTAGGATGGGTTTCATTATGATAACTGAGGCCTTGGGTATTACAGCCACAAAACAATACCAACCAGGAAGATTTTCACCAGCTGCTCATGTGATCTCAGCAAAATACCCTTAAAGAAGGTATCAGGGATTTTCCGCTAACACATAACAAAAGAGGTTGTAAAACACCAAAAAAAGGCCAATATTAAGATATCATTTAACTTTAAGCTGTCCCTTCAGGTCAAATGCTTCTTCCAGTAAAATATTCCATCTCATTTTGTCCTCAAAATCCACTGATTTGGGCTGTTTTCACTTGTAAATGGTGACTGATCTGTGCCCATTTCTCTCCTGATTCAGATGACTTTTTCACTGGAGAAAACAATATTATTCCAAGAAGACTTCAGAAACCAGAAGAAATGGTTTTAAATTTAAAAAAGAAAATCCCAATGACGCATTTATGTCCAACAAACATGCAGATTTTTACTTTACATTATTTTCACTGATAAAGTTATGCGAACTACTTGTGTCGTTTTTAATCAGCTGTTTTAACTCTCATTCTGACGGCACCCATTCACTGCAGTGGATTCATTAGTGAGTAAGTGAAGCTAAATTTCTCCAAAATCTGTTCTGACGAAGAAACAAACTCATACATACGAGGGTGAGCATATTTTCTGCAGATTTTCATGTTTGGATAATCTATTCCCTTTAAGGTAACTTGAAATAAAATGAGTAATTATACATATTAAAAACAATGCATAATTTTAAATGTGGGATACAGTTCAGGAGATTGTGACACGCTAAGCGCTAATGTTGTTCATAGTTTATATGAGATACAGATTTGCACCTTAAAAAAACAAAAACAAGACACCACCTTTTGATTCTAGGTTTTTTTAAAGCCTGCAATGCGCATGTTTTTAAAGACTGCATTATAGAAGAGCATCCCAATAAATGTACATCAGAATGATAATAAAACCTTATTTAACTGTCACTCGTCCACAACCAGGGACCAAGAAAACAGCAGTAAATCATTCTTACATGATGCAGCGCAGCACCCTGAATCATATCGTATTATCCTTTCTAGCTTTAAACACCAGAGGAATCATCACGAGGGGTCATCGGCCAATCTATCAATCTCACATCATACCGTACGCCCAAAAACGGCCACTGGATTGAATATAATACACTCTACGTTGCAGTGTATTAAGTGCAGCCTGACAGTCTCGTAAAAGACAGTGATGATACTGGAATAGAACATGATATGTAATGGGTGACATGCAAGAAACATCACAAGAAACAATGCGCTAGAGACAGGTGGCATAGAGTTGCTGGTGATTAAAGAAAACCATCTTTCCTATAATCAATAAGTCATAGCCTGTAATTTAAACATCAAAACACTGATACTTTCATACCGGCAGCTCCATAAAATCTAAAGTCTGAGTCACGAGTGAAAAACAGCAAAGTAGGAAGATACCTACTGAATTTCCTACACAGTAATATGACCGACAGAAAATTTAAGTCGTATGTACAGCACTGGAAATGTCCTGGCTGTGAGTCAGACTGGGGGAAGTACACTAGTTACAGCTCAGCCAATCAAAGCCTGTTGTTGAGCTTCTGTATTACCGTAATTGGGTCGTTGACTGTAAACTGACACTGGTACCCCTTTCTCCTGTATCTGCTTTTAATTTCTTAAAGTAGACACTTGATCTTCAAACGACAGCGATTAACAGCATATCCTGAAACCCGAGAGCAATATGTCAATCCTATTAGAACAGAAAGCAGGCAATTTGTTTTATTTATATCTAACGCACATAGGGAATGGACAACAGCCAGGTCGAATAACAAACACAAGGCTTTATTTCTTTATGTTTTCGTGTACAGGAAAGAACCAGACCAGACCCGATGTGACACTTTGCAAGTCTGGGCCTAATCAAGAGACTGGGTTCCAGGTCTTTCGTAAGGTTTGAAAAGCGATCCTACGCTGTGAGAGAAATAAGAGGTAACAGTGTTTATGCAGAAAGACTTGGTTTCAAACATTCAAAGAAGACTTTAGAAGCATTTTAGGAACACAGAAATTGTAATTAAGGATTTATCATCCTCAAAACGTTTATAGCAATGCAATTCAGATCTTGTTAGTGTTTTTAGGTATTTCAACACATACTTGAATTATCACTTATATACATTTCCGAACAACGGGTCTCATTTGCTAAATATGAGTACGGACAACTTTTTGTGTGAAATGTGCGTACAGACATTTTCACGAATAAATCATAATTCATACATTCCTACATATAATTAGATATGTCATTTACAGGGTGGGTAAAAAGTAACTAGACATTACAAATCGCTTCCACCTCCGACAACAAAACCTCCCGTTCATTATCCTTAAAGTTCTTTGTCTTCTGTTTCTGTGCCGTAATTGTCTTTCTCTGTCTTTCTCTGAGTTCCATTTTGCAGAAAGCCCTTATATGGAGCTAGTTTGGGCGTGTATTATGCAAATTACTAACCTCGTGTACGCGGGAGCTCATTTAGAAGACTCCGTTTTCACTAACAGAAGAACAGTTTGCCCTTAAACTCGTTCTTCTGTTAGTGAAAACGGAGTCGTGTTGTGAATTAGGTTTTCGTGAGAAGTCCAAATGTACGTATAAATACAAAAACGTATAAAATTATTAGAGAATGAGACCCAAAAATCTCGCCTAACTATGAGATAGAGATGGTTGAGATTTAAGCTTAATATTTATATAAATCAAATTTTTTTGTATAAATCAAATTGTACTTCATACACAATAAACTAATGCGTAAAAAAACCCCCATAAGATCACGGATTTCTGATCATGATCATTTCAATGCAAAGCCTTTTACATATGAGCTTTAAACATTGAATATTAAGTTACTTTTATGAGATTGTGAAATTGTAGAAAAATGACTTAACTAAACTTAACCATGATTGAAAAAAAGGGTGAAAAAAAACACTATAAAATTCGAATTTTTCGGGTTGATCTCTGCTGTAGCTACACTATCATATAACTTTGTAATTTTGTACAAATTTTGTACACAATGGACACACACAAAACAATGTTTGTACTTGCTGCAGTTGCTGTGCAGTGAAGCAATCTAATCTACTGTTAAATCCTGTTGCCATTGTTTACTTTGTTTATATGCTAAATAATTGTGATTAGATAGTATTTAACAACATAAACAGATCAAACATTAACAGAACTTATAAGCTACGTTCAGTAAAATTCTGGTTTTGGAGGGCAGCCACATTGTCTAATTGAGGCTGGCAAAGAAACTGAGTGATGGACTCTAGTTTTAGCCTGAAGTTCATGCTGATTAATTGTAGGAACAATCCTTTCTGATTGAAAGCCGATTAGTACAGCTACACTGAGCGCTGATGCAGTGGGCCTACAGAACAGTGTTATATATGTATATACCAACGGCTTACAACCGAGGCAATGTCGTGTTGGTGGCTAAAGACAATTACACGCTTTGCTGCTTGCTGCATGGCCTGTCAGGGAGAGATTCTGATAGAGCTACAAAAAAGAATGAAAGAAATCACATTCTTGCAGACAGAGCGAGGCTGTAAATCTCAGCTGGATGGGATGTAATCTCTCTCTTCCTTGTTTAGCCGTATCTTGCCAAAGGACACAGGCTTCTTATTCAAAAATGCTTCCTGTGGGTTGGTTTGTTGGTAGAAGGCAGGATATTATGTGTTCATAATCAAAGATATAATATGATATAATATTAGAGCTCTGTTAAGTTAAACCAAATAATTTTCTTAATATTTCTGCAATATGTTTGTTTTTTGTATGTGCTATCACAGGTGAATTTCCATTACAGATTTGCGCAAAGCTTTTGCGATATGACAGAGTTTCCATTAACCGATGTTATGTGACTAAAATGTAATTGCTTCCTCTCGCGATAAGTCAGGGCGACAGATATTGGTAGGTTTACGTATATATAACAGCCATACATTATGTAAATGTTTTTTGTGATACATGCACGTTTTTGTGAAATTTATGTATTTCTACTGGGCGAATTTGCATTTTGCGCTATTCAAAGGCAATGGAAATGCAGCTACAGTTAGCATAGCTATATGCTAATGTCAAAAGATGAAATAATTCGGCAGCCAAATACTAAAAAACAAAAATCAATAAATGTTAAATTGAATAAAATTCGCACATTCTACTATTTAAAGATTATTTTTTAAAATAACACATAGTTAGATTAGCTCTGCTGTCTACATATAACCTTCCAAACATGAAAATCAAGAAAAATATTGGCTATAAATTTAATATCGAAAAATAATGCAATGCTAAAAAGTTCAGGCTTATTAAAAATTGACTATTTTAGACAATATTTGTTTACGAATTTTTGTATTATATGCTAAAGAATCACATTGTTGGCTTAGCAAAGGTAACCATACGGGCCATTTTTGCAAAGGTACTTTGAAAAAAAGCAATATAAAAATCAAAAACGTTTGCGATATTTTATAAATGTTGATAAAAAACTGAGTTTCCATTAACCAATGTTATGCAACTGTTGGTTGGTGTTGATGTTGGTAGGTTTATGTATATCACAGCCATACAGTTTGTGAACGTTTACTTATATTGCAAAAAAAATTTCACATTCTGTAAAAAATAACACATAGCCTACAGTATATTCACCCTAGCGTAGCTACACACTAATGTCAAACTGCTAAAATCAGTTTGTGAGCAAAATTCATTTATATTTGGTCTATACATTATTCAGTACTGAAAACTAGCAATAAAAAGTTCATTCTCATTAAAAAATAACATTTAAACCACAATGTTAGCATAGCCACATGCTAACTCAAACAGTTGAAATCAATCGTGAGTTGCTGCCTTCCAAATGACAAAGGTTTAAAGACATTTGGATTAAAATATGCTTTTATAGAACATACATTTGATTAATTATTTATATAGACACAGAAAAGCACAATCTGATTAAAACTGGACAATTGTACTCAATATTTGGAAAGAAAGACACTGTTAGCTTAGCAAATCTCATGTGCTTTACATTCATTTATTTACAGTGCTGCCCATAGAGCGAAGTCGAGAAAAAAGTGCACCACCCAAATTTTACCCAATATTTTGTTTCCTGTTGATATACTGTAAAGTCATCCTTATTAGTCCTATCCTTAAAATGCATTTGCCCATGCAATGCTTAAAACTTTAGATTTGAGCTTAGGAATCTGCTTGTCCTATATTATAAACGGTGGCTCACATAAAGGACAATTCGTATAAAAAGAACCTTTATAATGGTCAGGTTCTCTTTATTAGATCTCGGGTTTCATCAGAGCAAGCGTATAAATTTCACTCAAACAAATCGTGCACAGCCTGTGAATGGAATACTAATGAAGCTGTTAAATGCAGACTGGTCTGTATGAATGAGCATGGATGAATATCACTGGAGCTGAACTGCTGACAGAGGAAAAATGAGTTGTATGAATGGGGCAAGAGAGATTTATAGATCTTAGACATGGTTGGTAAGAGCCAGTGGAGTGCAGTAGAGCTGGTAGGTCATGCAATATTTATGTCCACTTATGCCCACACTGATCATTTTTAACAAACTTCACCTTGTTTAAATCCATGCCACTGAATTCTACAGAATTATTCACCAAAATAAAGTCAGAAAATGCCAAAAAGGTCTATACTCACCGAAGAATTTCTTTGCGGGTGAAGAAGGTGCAGTCCTAAAAAAAAAAAAAAAAAATAAACTTTTTACTGAACACAAATATAAAAGATAATTGGAGATTCATTATAAAACTTTCAAGAAATTCATTGTAACAACATCTAGATTAAACTTTAAGCAAAATCAACCTGTTGTAGAAATATCCAACAGGATGATATTTGGCCTTACTGTGTGTTTGAAAAAATATCACTTCCATTACCGTTTAAAAGTTTGGAGGTGGTGAGATTGTTTTATTTTTTATTTTTAATGTCCATGAAATAAAAAAAATCAATCAATAAATAAAATGGTTTGTAAATTTTCACTACAATTTAAAAGTAATATTTATATAAAAGGTTTCAAATGTATTTTTTGAGTCTTATGGTCACCAATGCTGCATTTATTTGATCAAAATTACAATAAAACCAGTAACCTTATTAAATATCACTAGCATTTGTATTTTAATATATTTTAAATGTTTAACTTAATTTATTCTGCATCATTCCTCTAGTCTTCAGTGCACATGACCCGTCAGAAATCATTTTAATATACCGGTTTGCTTCTTAGAAAACATTATTAGTGACACTATTAGTGTTGATGTTGTTTCTTTAATGACTGGAAAGTTTATGAAACATATTTATTTTGAAAAATGTAATCTTTAGTAACATTATAAATATTTTTACTAGTTCTTTCAAGTGATTAATGGTGATTAATCGCATCCAAAATAAAAGTTGTGATTTACATAATATATGTGTGTGTACAGTGTATATTTCTACGTACACATAAACGCACACACACATACATATATATTTTATAACTATATATTTTACAAATAATTACATGTATTTATATGTATATATTAACATTCCTATAATTTAGATCATATATAAATATAATACATAAACGTAACGTTTTTCTTAAATACTTGCATGTATATGTCTGTGTATTACAGTATATGCATAATAAATATACACAGTGCATATGTAGCGTAAACAAAAACTTTTATTAATCATTTCAGTGCACTAGTTTTAACTGTCACTTTTGAGGTACTTAAAAACGAAGAATAAAATAATGTGTCGATGTAATAAAATAGCATGCTCCACCTCTCTGACACGTCAAACAAAGGTTTTGCGCTCACAATGCATGACTGCATGTGGATCAACACCTGAGCTCCTTGTCGGCTTTTTCAACACCTTTTTGTATTAGCACACAATGCCTCTTAGGTTTCACTGTTTGATAAGTGTTACCCGTCACAAAAAACAACACGCCAAATGAGGCCTGGCAATATGACCGCCAGGAACCACAACAGCTGTCGGTAGCATGAAGTGCCTTAAAGCCCCTTATAAGATGCCACTGTAGCCGACCTGAGCCGACAGATTTATTAGCTAATGATTAAACTCTCTTTTATGATGTTTACCTAAACACCAGCCAGCACTATGCTAAAAATCAGCGGAGCAGCTCGGAAGACTGTCCTGTGATTTACGCGCATTAGCCTTTGAGTACTGTTAATTGCTCGTTAATTTGAAATATTGAGGCTTGAATCTGTGAGATGTGAGGTAAGGCCACAGCTGCGAGTTATTAACACAGAGGATAGACGACCCGGTGTTAAATTATTACCAGAAACGTAAGCCCACATATCTAATAATGACATTACATGCTCGGAGAAAGAAATGGCTTCTTCATAACTTCTTATACTCACGTCATACAGACATAATATAAACGTATGAGAACAGCTGGTATTTACTAAAAAATCTTCAGCCTCACGTTAACAGAAATCATATTTTGCTTGAGTTGTGAATGTGAGTTTGCAGTCTGTGTTGAAAGAGATGGAATAAAAGGACTTTATACACTCTTAAAAATAAAAGTGCTTCACGATGCCATAGAAGAACCTTTTTTTCTAAAACAGTTCCATAAAGAACCTTCTCAAAAGGTTTTGTGTCGAAAAAAGGTTCTTCAGATGATATAAAAATTAGAAAGAGATTAACTGAATGGTTCTTTGTGGAACTAAAAATGGTTCTTCTGTGAAGTGTTAAGAGTGTACAGCAAAATAACAGCACAAAACATCCTTGTATTAGATTTGTGCAGAAAGGCTGAATGCAAAAACAAACATATAACTCTGATTTAAAAAACGAATGAGCCAGTTCTGTCCATGAAAGAATGGATGAATGCTTTTGTCCGTGTTTCACTTCAGAACTACAGAAAGCTCCCGAGATACAGTTTTTACAGAAAGCTCCCGAGAAACATGCTTTGAACAATTTTTTCAAAACAATCTTAAACTAGAGACCGCAAGAAATTAAAGTTAAATAATTTGGCTGATTTTATGTAGAGAGGGTGACAGCGAAAAGCATTACAAAAAAAAATCATCATTCATGTTTTCATAACCTCCGGCCAAATTCAAAAACGAAGCAAAAATTAGAACATCTTTGAGAGTAAAGGGGTCCCAGGTGTTTCGGGGCAGCTTGTGTATTCTGTGTATAGGAAAGATTGAGAGAGAACTTCTTTTCTAAGTAAGAACAACAAACATAACTGAACTATACCTAAATTCATCTAAACTGATTTGAAGTGCTCCTGGATTTTTGAAATACAGTGTGTAACACAGCTGTGAGTGAATCGAAGCCTCCTGCAAAGAGTTAATGTATAAAGTTATTGTCTCTCAAATTAAAGATTCGACTCTGAATCATTGAAATGGGGCATTTTTAAAATGAATCCCAAACCATTTGCTGGTCTTTTCGCATTGGTCCGAATGAAAATGCTATTTCAATCGTTGCCACTAGGTGTCGCTTTTGGAGCAGTTAAAAGCTGACAAGCACTGCTTTAAATAAAATCGACCAATCATCAGAGAGATTTGGAAAAATGACTCACTGAACGAATGGTTTGGGAGCTGGTGCACAAATAGGGTAAAAATAAATGCATATTATTAAAAATAAAAAAAATAAATTGCATGCATGCCAACCTGTTATTTGAGACACCCAAAACCCACATAATAGGGGCACTTTAAACTGAAATGGATTCTGCAAAAGATCCCCTTTTGGGTTTTACATAAAAGTCCTACAGATTTGGAAACAAGTAGATGGTATGCCAAAATCCTATTTTTCGCATGAACTCTAGACACAAGTACAATTTTATGGCAAAAACAAAAAAAGAAAAGAAAAGAAAGAAAGGTATTTATGATTAGCCACTACATTTTCTACAAGATTCTCCCCCAATAGCCATATTCTGTTTTACAGCCGGGTGAATGACTTGCTAAGACTTGGCTTCTGTAAGGAATGAGTCTATCAGCCAAATGGCTAAGCTCCACTGATCCAGGTACTACAACTCAGTGATTAAAGAGCACAAGAAGCGGCGGCCATTGTTGCTAACAGCCATCGATCTTCATGATGCACTTTGTTGATTGGCATGTGGGAAATTCAGATGCCTGCTATTCAAATTCGATAGGTAAATCAGATAGATAGATAGATAGATAGATAGATAGATAGATAGATAGATAGATAGATAGATAGATAGATAGAAACTACCATAAAGTGCAACAGCTGACTAATCAGAATGAGGTTTCTGGGTATCTTACACTGGTATTAATATTTAAGCCTCTCTAAGACCTTCTAGACTGAGATGATGTTTCGCGAAAGCATGACAGACCGTTATTGAAGACAAAAGCAAGACCTTCTCACATGTTCACGCACGAGCAGGATAAAGAACAATATGATCAGATGTCCTCAGATATGCCTCAATGCTCAGGTTTCACACAAAGAACAAATGATATATGAGAAAACACAGAAATTGTGATTCCTTCTGGCTCCTGTGTGTATCATGAAGATTTATAGAATTAAATAACAGCATTTTAAATAGTCTAGAGTTAAAAAGCTCAAGCAGAATATCTAGGATCAGTATCATTATATGTCAAATTCATTTTTTTTTTTGCTAAATTCTACAAACGTTGCAATGGGAAAGACAATAAAGTCGCTTGCGTGCCGCAGACAATAAACTAAAGGTGAAGCCTAATAAAACTATACAGAACATCTCTGATTTTTTTATTCATACAGAATAATATTATATATATAAGCAGGTTTTAATTGGCCTGCATCAATTTTAAGCAGTTTTCTTTAAAAATACACATTAAAATTAACCAAATAATTATATAACTTACTTGACTATGAAAAGAGAGAAAGAACCACATATCTGTTGATTCTTTACAGCAAAATCTGTTTTTGTTGCTGCTTAATTTTAGTCTGTAACGCTTAAAACTAGTGTATCTTACCTGGTAGGCGTCTAGCTGTTCATCAGTAAATATCGTTTGCTTATTACCCATCTTAGTCGAGTGATTTTCCTCTCGTGCAGATGCATCACATTGGTCTTCTCTGTTCTAGGCATTTATGTCCACGGTTTGGCCAGCCGAGAAAATTGGGAGGCAGCATGAAATTTCAGTCCTTCCCGAAGTAGCCTATGCCTGTCGGTGGTAAAGGCGACACTCTCCATAAATACTTTAACAGCTGAAGAAACGTTACACTTGTTCCTCACGCGCGCGGCAGAAACTGTCCTGTCCGTCGCTGCTGGCTCTCACTCGGACCGAATTGTCAATGAAAACGGTTCCAGAACGCACTAACTCTTCCCTCCAGCAGGGGGCAGAGCACCCTGCATTCATGCAAATATCTAAATTAAATTAATGCGGGAAAGGTTTACACTTTTTATGCAATTGTATTAGTAATTAAAATATTAGTTAATAATAGGACCAAAGTTAAACAGCTAAACATATAGGAAATTACATAAATACTGTAAGACTAAAACAAGATATAAACTAATCACACTGCTATTTTATTAATCATAATCATAATCTAAAAAAAAACGTGTTTCCACTTTAAACAGCAAGATAAATAACATTTAAGATAAATGGGCTATCAACAAAGTTTTTTTTTTCTTGCCTGATTTTTCTTTTTTCTTTTTACTATATTGCATAAAGTGTGATTATATTAATATTTAGCGGCTAAATAATAATATAATTACACTTTATACAGCATAGAAGAAAAATATATATATATATATTAGTGCTGTCTAAAGATTAACAGCATCCAAAACAATTTTTCATATATGTGTGTGTACTGTATATATTAAATATTATATATATATGTATACACACACACACACATGTAAATAAATTTTAACATTTTCAAAATATATACTGTATATGTGTGTATTTTTATAGACATAATACAGCCTATGCACACATATTATGGAAATAAAAACATTTTATTAATCTTTTGACAGCACAAAAAAAATAAATATATACATATATACATACACACACATATA
This sequence comes from Enteromius trimaculatus, assembly GCA_032361065.1. Classification (NCBI taxonomy): domain Eukaryota; kingdom Metazoa; phylum Chordata; class Actinopteri; order Cypriniformes; family Cyprinidae; genus Enteromius; species Enteromius trimaculatus. Next base: position 10,229,736 of record JAUMHP010000084.1, read on the forward strand.
TATGTACATATATAAAGATTTCAAGAACTTTATAAAGCTGAATCGATGCAACTTGTCTTTTATTGTTTTAACATCACGTTACTCGTGGCTCAAATAGACTAATATCTCGCTTTTTAGTAAATTTTAGTTTTCTTTATTTATTTTGTCTATTTTTCAGACAAACTGTTTATACAAGATTTACAGCACGACAAAAATCCTAAGTTCTGCATTCCTGACCCTGTTTCCATGACAATACCCTAGTAACCAATGCAAGCGCACAAAAACACTGAAAGGGCAACTTCCGGTTGCGCTGAACTTTAAATAATTAATTTATCCGGGCGTTAATTAAATCAGGAGAACGCTTGAAATTAATAAAAACATCGGGGCAATGAAACAGCAGGGGGACAAATAATGCCCGCATTAAATCCGTGAGTATCTAGGGCAGACGCTACAGAGGCTAGCCGCAGAGCTAACGTTAAGTCACACCTGCTCAGATCCGCCGTGAATACCGCATACTGTACATGCCCACCAGCGTTTATCAACAAAACATCCGTCCCATGCTTTAATCTGCGAATGAGCGACAATGGACTCGAAGAGGGAAAAGGACAACGGTGAGTTCGTTAATAAAGCAGTGTTTTGACGTCAGCGGCGGCTAGCAGCGGTAGCTGTCCACACGCTGTGGTGCTGATTCATAAATATACTTCTCTCATCAAAACCACATGCATTTTTTATTTTGAAGGACGACATTTATTTTGTTTGGCAGTCTAAGAAGTGTAGACTTGCATTATTGCAGTGTAAAACAGCATGGCGTCTCCTTTGGGGCATCGCTCGCTTGTTGCTCGTGCGCTTACTTTGGTTCATTAAACACGTTCTTTGATTCCGTTGATTAAACCAACTGTTGGGTTGCGACAACTTTTAGTGTATCTACTTAATGACAGCTAATTCAATTTAGTTTGCAAAACTCTTTCAAGTGGAGGCTGTGCATGTTGTCATTGTCGTCTAAAATAGTTTTACTACTATCCAGTGAGGTTAAGATTGTAAATTTGATATGATTCTTTACCCTTCAGAAGAGCAGATTAAGAAAAAATCCCTTTATTATTATTTATATACTATTATAGTTTTATTAACGTTGTATTTCAATGTTAGTTTAGCCATTTTAATATTCGCTTTTGACTTAAAAAATGTTTTACTATTTTTAGTAAAGCTTTTTTAATTTCAGTTAGTAATTTTAGTTCTTAAATATCTATTAAATTATTTTCAGAGCAGCATTTCAAAAAAAAATTTGTTCAGTGTTTTTCATCTATTTGTTGGAGATGATGACGATGAATAACCAGTTTGTGAGAATATAAAAATTGCATCACTGGTAATAATTTAGGAAGTTAATTTATTTTACTTTAATTAAAGTAAAAAGGAGAAGAAAGTACAAATGATGGAAGGACACAAAGATGTTATTTAATATAGCGCTAAAAAAAAAAAAAATGCATTAAACCTAGTGGAGATCTGCAGCTGTAATCCGGTCTTTGAGAGTTCACACATAAAACGAGATTAAAACTGTAATCATCATTTGAAGCTCTGGCATCATGGAGAGCTACATTTATAATCTCCCCTCAGCTGCATGAAGTATAACGCTTCTTAAAGTATAATCACAGTCCTTCTCCTCATATTCCAGAAACAGAATGTGCAAAGATCACCAATGTGCTTCTGAAGTCCCGCACCGGGGAGTTCGACTTGGAGTCCATTATGTTTCTTAAGCTTAGGAATTTAGGTAAGATGATGCTAATTTTGTCTGCAGAATGCATTCTAGAAATACGCAGAATACTACCTTGCATGTGTTTTTTTGCAGGAATTTATGATCTTGGATGTATAGGAGAGTGCATAAACCTGGAGAGGCTGGATCTCTCTGGAAATAACATCACAAATCTGGGGCCTCTTTCACCTCTACGAAGACTTCTTGTTCTTAACTTGTCAGCCAACAGAATCTCTAATTTAGGTAATACTGTAGTTATTTCAAAATAGTTGTAACAAAAAAGAAAACTTGCTGAACACATCACCTTGGACCAAAGTGTAGATGAATTTGGTTGGTTGGTTTAGCATTGCATCACTTGCTCACCAGTTGCTCTGCAGTGAATGGGTGCAGAATTAGTGTCCAAACAGCTGATTTAAAAACATCACAATAATCCACAAGTAATCCAGTTCACCAATTAATCATTATTAAGATTTTTTATCTTAAAACCATTGATTCCATCCAGAATATGACCCCATAATCCATGCATAATAAAGCTTTCTCCAGTGAAACGTCCATCTCCTGTTGTCCTCTAATAACTCTCTAACTGTTGTTGTTCACATGAGAAAAGCAATATTATGGATAGAGGACTAAGGTTTATGGATTTGTTTTACAAGATGTGGTGTGGAATACTGTGATGTTTTTATCAGCTGTTAGGGCTCTCATTCTGACGGCATCCATTCACTGCAGAGGATCCATTGGTGAGCCAGTGAATATCCTGATATTTCAATTTTTACATGAACTATTCTAACTATTATGTTAAAAAATAATTTAAAAAAATCTGTGACATTATATGTAACTTATGCAGTTGACCATGTTTTTTCTCAGAACCTCTTTCCGGCTGTGAAAGTTTACAGAGTTTGAATGTTGCTGGCAATGTGATACCGAGGTAAGCAGCTTTTGTAGCTACTCATATTTATCTGCGTTTATATCCACCTTTTTATGTCACACATGTTGCATTGCACCTACAGCGCTGATAATCTTCATGCACTGAAGTCTTTAAAGAAGCTGGAGAGCATCAGACTAAAAGACAACACCTATAATTATACCAATCCAGGTTACTGGTTTTCTGGGGGGTTTTCAATGAAATATTTTTGGAGCTCTAAATCTAGTCCTTAATACTTTCTCATTTCTTTCGCTACAGTCTGCAAGAATTCTTCATACCGGACTCTTATTCTTGACATTTTCCCAAACATGAAAGTGTTGGATGGTGAGTTTTAATAGTATTTTGCTAACCACATTTTTTTGTTTCATATACAGTTGTGCATTAAATGTTATACTCAGTCTTCTCTTTTAACGTGGCATTTCAGGCGAAAGAGTGGTGGGACGCGGAAGTGACTTATACCAACTATGCAAAGATATTGATGATACCATTAAAGGTATTTTAAGATTTGAAGTAGTGCTTTCAAATGAATAATCGTGATTAATTACATTCTTAAATGTTTTTGTTTACATAATATATGTGTGTGTGCTGTGTTTATTTATTATGTGTATATATAAATACATACACATGCATGCATATATTTATATATTTATATATAAAATTAATTATATGAATATATAATAACATGTATATATTTCCAAAATATATACTGTATTTGTGCGTCTTTATACAGTATATAACACCTACATATACACAATACAGCACTAATTTTAAAAGAAAAAAATCTATGCACTTGTATTATATTATAGCCTAACATGCCGTTTTGTGTACAGTATTATATGACAATATCACACTTAATGCTAAAAACACTTTAATAACTTCATGTTACTTCATGTTAATTTTGACAGCTCTAAAAATACACTTACATTCAACTTTAGTTTAATTATCAGTAATTATTTGCTTTTATTCAGCAAAGATGCATTGCATTGCACACAAGTGAGAGAATTTCATTGTTACAAAATATTGTATTTCAGAAATGGGGTTGTTTTATTAAATACGAAATAATATGAAGCAGCTTCCACAAAAACATAAAAAAAACTTTTTAACAGAGGTCATTTTGATAATGATAAGAAATATTTCTTGAGCGGCAAATCAGCATATTAGAATGATTTCTGAAGAATCGTGACATTGAAGACTGCTTTGCATCACAGGAATAATTTACATTTGAAAATATATTAAAAGATACAATAATTTTAATTTAATGTTTTTAAAGCACTTTTCTTATTAAGTAATATATTTTATTAATAACATATTATATGTATATGGTTTTTTTAATATTATTATTTATTTTTTATTTATTATTAACTAATTTTCTGTAGCAGGCATGTACAAAAATGGCCAACTGACTGAATTGCCAGAGACCAAACCTTGGGTGGATGATGGTTTTTGGGAGATAAAGAGATCAAATAATGCCATAGTTGATGAAGCCTACAAACAATTCAGTGGTATGGACTAAAATCATCTTCATTAATCTAAACCAGTTTTAAAAACACATTTCCAAAGCCCTGATTGATCACCTTTTGTTAATCATCTCAACAGACGTTCTTCATGAATGCAGGCTGCTGAACAGTCGAGCAGCCCACGTAATCTCACAAAACGAACGGACCATCAGCCTCAAGAGCCAACCAAAGCAGTATGCCGTTTAAATCTGGGAATCTCTCAATCTCATTACGTTTCCATAAGAATGCATATGTTTTTTTTTTCCCCTCAGCTTTTTCTATGTCTTTTTAAAAGCTTGATGCATCACCGGTGCCAGAAATCCAAAATGCTCCGTGTTGCCTGCAGAGTGAGGGTTTCGTTTTTGTAACTACGCTTGAGTTCTTTCTGATTTTCCACCGTTTAGAGAGACCGATACTGTAGTTACCCCCAATCCGATTTGATCACTGTCTCAGGATGTTCACAATCAAGACAATTCCTCTTTGCACTCCAAACACAATGCTGTATTTAACGTTATGCTTTAAATTATGCTTAAAATGCTGCTATTTGTATATTTCGTAATGGTGAAGCATTTCTATTGTTTTTCAACCACTTCTGAAGCTTTCCCATGTTGCTCTTCTTGTTTACAATTTTTGGTGAATGCTTTTTGCCTTTTTATTGTATGCCTAATGTGGATGATTTTTAGATCGCTTGTTTCATACTATATTGTTTCTTTTTAGTCGCTCAAGCAGCTTTTTTTGTTTGTTTGTTTGTTTCAGAATACATTTGTATGATATATGATCAGCTTTGCATTTTTGCATTTAAATTTTGTTGGATACAGTACATTCATGCCAGAAGATGTCCTAGTACAGTATGTTTATTAAATAAACATTTTATCCTCATTTACTCACCCATGTGTTGCCCCAAACAAAGACGTTCCTTCTTTCATTGAATACAGCAGGTAGAATGATCTGAATGGTGTAAGAGTTTCAGTTTTGAGTGAGTCTATGCAATGTTGCACAATTAAAGTATAAAATATTGTTCTAAACTCATGCAAGAAAAACGACTCCATCTTCTGGTCTATACATGAATTTATCTAGTAGTCAATACAGGCAAAAAACGTAAATCTTGCCCACCTCGTGAGTTCTTTACTTTCCTAAAACTCACACACTAAAACAATTTTTTTTATGTGGAACATAAGAAGGGTAAGTCGTGTTGCACAATCAAAAGGAAAAATAAATTCGTAGTAATTTCGTCAAAAAAGTACTGTGGCATCCGGTGCAGTAGAGGGAGTTCAGCGTTCAAGCATGTCTTCACAGCCCAATGCAGAGAAGAGGGCACGTGGTTGCCAGGTATTTTGAAAAAAAAAAAACTTTTTGGAATCTTGCATTTTAATAAATGCAAATCTCAGTTGTAACAAGTTGAGAACATTTGACAATTAACAAAAATATATAAATAAAATAAAAAACCTGCATCTTCCAAATTCTGAAATCTCATTAGATACACCCTCCTTAATAGTGATATTTAATATCATCATTATTATTATCTTTTTATTTTTTACAAAAACATTGTCAAAATATACATAAAAATAATTTAAAATACAGCTTTCGAATAAATGAATGTATATTAAAATACATATAATTCGAGAAATTTAATAACGTAAAAATAACTATAAAAATCAATAGCACACACACACACACACACATTATAAATGTATATATTGTTACATGAAAATATATAGTTGCATTTTGGATTATCGTATTTGGGAGTCCGTGAGATCAAACGATTGAAACCCTGCCCTAATGTAACGCAGGGTTTCCTAGTAATGCGGTTACAATCTGGCAACCCCAGATACTCCTAGTAGATGAGACACCGGATAGCTGCATTGAGTTAGTAGTCGCCAGAACACGATTAGCACAGGATGGCTGGAAACGCGTGGAGGTCAACGGTAAGGGCTACATTATATGACAAACCTCAGATCATAGCAGTCTGTGCTGTGTTTTGCCAAATATGAATCTGTAGGATGAATGCAAGTATATACTTAGCTTGCGCTGAAAACGTTGCGTTGCGAAAGAGATGCCACAGCGGCCCTGTACTGCATGCCCTTCACATCGGTTTAACACATTTAACATCTCTCAGTCAACTCATCTACTAGTCTTAGTACAAATATGAATGAAGTTAAGAGATGAACTTAACGATGCGTGTTAACCTCGTGAATGAATCACGCCTCGGTCAAACGCCACAGATGTTCAACCTCTGCAGTAATCATCATCACCACCCATACAGTGTTGTGCTTAATACCCCCAAATAGTATGTAAACTCAACAAGGAGGATAGTAAGGTCAAGCTGTGAAAGTTAAAACGCCAATTTTGTTTTTTTTCAGCTCTTAAAACTTCTCGAGAGATGCGGCGTGCGGATAAATGACGCGAGCGGGACTCCGGAAGTAAGACGCGCATCTCCGTTAGCTTTAGCGTGCAATGGCTTCTATTTATTAAAGATTGCAAATCTGACATGGACATTAAAATAGTCAGGGTGAAATAGAGTTTACAAATGAGTTCAGTAAAGCAGCTGATAGAAATGTGCCAGCAGAACCTTTAACGCCAACTAACCAACCAATCTGGTGATGAAGGTCACCTCGACGTGTTGGCTTAGAGAACAAAAGTTGACTGATGTCAAGACGAAACTCAAATTATGGACTAAATGCTCTTCTCGAAGAGGAAAAAAAAAGGAATAAGACAAGAGTAGATGCAGAAGAACCGTTTTTGTTCTTCGGACTGGTGTTTTACGTGCATATCTATAGGTTATGATGTAGTTTAGATTTATTTTAGTAGTATTGGAAGGATGAAATATAAAATGGGGGACCTTAGCTATGCAAACCCTATATTTATGAATCATTTCCACATATATAAAGTGGCCCCTAATGTATTAAAAGACTCGCATGAAATGTGACTGGGGGCGAAATAAAGAAGAAAACTAAATCAATTTATTTTCTAACCAAAGAGGTAAGGAGGTACCTGAGGTGACAGATAAAAGGTGTTACCATCTTTAAAGATTTTTAACGCATATGTAAATTACGTTTTAAACCTCTTTTTGTCCAAATGTTATTTTAGGCCACATATCTTGCTTCAGTTTTATGGCGCCACTCTCTCACAATACACATACGGTAGCTTTTTGAAGAAGTAGTAATGTCCCCACCAGATCTGCTGTCATCTTTGAGGGTGTTGTTTCATTGTGCGTGATCATCAGTGATCAGTAGCCTTGCATTTAAACTCAACTTTATGCAGATTTGAAACTACACCCCTCGTTTTACACCAGGGATAAATCCTTACCCCATTCAATAACTCCCATTTAATCACAACTAATTGGTTTGCATTTGTTTAATCTTTTGACCTCAGGATGATCCCTGCTGTAATTCACCTTGTGCATGCTTGTCGTTGCCTTAATTGCACTTTCCGTATTGTGTTCAAAAACGCTTGTGCATGCAGAGTTAATGGGATCATGCATAGTCTTTTAAGTCGAGCTCAGTCTAATTATCTGCTTTAGGTGCTGTGCGCTGGTCTGCAAAGATCCACGGCAGAGACCAGCCGCATTAAACGCAGCGCTTTTTAAAAGCATGGTTAATTCGCTTGCATTTTAAGTTTTGTGTCAGGTAGTATCAGCTTAAATTTGTATTCCAGTGTTATTGATCTGTTTGTACCTTTTGAAATTGTTTCTGCAGGTGTCCCGTGTAATGGGAGCCATAAAGACTCAGAGCCCACAGCCCAGAACTTTCTCCAGAGGGGTAAGTTCAAACCAACACTCATCCATGTACCATGATTTGCCATGCTACAATGCTATAACTTAGATGACACTAACAAAACAAGCACCAGTGGAATTAATATAGTATTTATGGAAGGAGATAGATCAGTTTTATTTGCCATAAAGGCAAGTACTTGGAAGAGCTTTGTGGCCAGCCTTGGGTATAAAGACTCAATCACAAAAGAAATCAAATTCCAAGCATTAGTTTGGCTTCCTGCAGAAACTATGTTGCTGTGCAAGTTGAGTAGTAACTTGACTTGAAGGCGTTGGTTTTTTGGCATTAGTAAAAGCAGAATGAGTCAGGCCTACTCAAAACAAACAGCAAAACCTGAAATGGGTGCCTTTGTTGTTCTTGCTATTTTGGAGATGTTAGTTACAGCGGACGGCAAACTTCTCGACCTTTTGTACTCCAATTCCTTTCCTAAACTTTATGTAGACAGCCTCAGCAAGTTGCCAGATTCAGTCTTGGTTTTCCATGCTTTATTTTGACAGATTCAAACTGTAACGTTAATTCCGGGGGATGGGATCGGTCCAGAGATCTCCACTGCTGTTATGAAGATATTTGAAGCAGCTAAAGTAAGTATCTGTTGTATTACTCTTCGGGAATGCAGCATGAGCTGCAAGTTCAAACAAGTGCAATATCCACTTTTTCTGCATGTGTCGGGCTTAAAATTGAGCTGCTGTTATTTAGATTTTACCCCTTTTGTGCACCTCTTTAAATCTTAGTTGTGAACTTTTTTTCTTAACCAGGCCCCTATTCAGTGGGAAGAGAGAAACGTCACCGCCATCAAAGGTCCTGGAGGCAGGTGGATGATCCCTCCTGAGGCCAAAGAGTCCATGGACAAAAACAAAATTGGATTAAAAGGTACATTTGCCGACTGTGTCCCATATCAGGCAAATTTTCATAGAAATTTCATATATGGAGCTTGCATGATCAAAATTGAATTATATTTCAGGACCCCTGAAAACACCAATTGCTGCTGGACACCCGTCCATGAACCTTCTGCTAAGGAAGACCTTTGACCTGTATGCTAATGTGCGACCTTGTGTGTCAATCGAGGGCTATAAGACACCTTACACTGATGTGGATCTGGTCACTATCCGAGAAAACACGGAAGGAGAGTACAGTGGGATTGAACATGTGGTAAGTATAAGTGCTCACCCGTCCCAAGAACCCAACCAAACCAGGGCTAGCTGCTTTTATTCTTCAGAGTTCTGCATTTGCAGGAAAAAGTATTGGATTTAATGGATTTCTACATCAGTTGGTCATTCAACTTAATCTGATTTAATAAATAAGTCCTCTTTTATTGGACCATACATCATTAAAAGCTAGTTTAGCATTCAGACCTTTAGTATAGCAAAATAGGATGGCATTTGACTACTGGAGCCATCAGCAGCTGATTGGCTCCCAAACAAATGTCAAAGGTCATGCTATTGTCATCTAATGCTGTCTTAACCAGTTTCTCATGCAGCGCTAGCGGGAATTCAGTGGCACAGCTCATATTTCAGTGCTGTTTATTCTTTAGGTAGGTGCCACTTGGCTGCTGTAAATCAGTTGTCTCTGGTCCCAGTCCATAGTGTGTCCAAGTGTCATGTGAAATGACTTCGCATCGTCACATTCCATTCATGTGATCTTTCCTTTGTCTGTTCATGCTATTAACTTGTACGCTACAGTTCAAAAGTTTGGGGTCAGGAAGATTACTTTTTTTTTTGATGATGCATTAAATTATTAAAAGAATTACAGTAAAGACAATTAATTTATTAGTGAATCAGCATATTTGAATGATTTCCGAAGGGTCATGTGACAATGAAGACTGAAGTAATGATCCTGGATAATCAGCTTTGCAACACAGGAATAAATGACATTTTAAAATACATAAAAATGGAAAACTGTTGTTTTAGGTTGTATTAATATTTCACGGTATTACCATTTTTTTTTTTTTTCTGTGATTTTTGACCACATAAATGTATTCTTTGTGAGAGATGATTTAAAAAAAAAAAAATCATACTGACTCCAAACATTTCAACAGTAGTTAATAACATAAAATAAAATAAAAATAAATAAAAAAAATATTTTTACTTTTCTCAAATTTTTTGTGGATGTTAAAAAAAATCTTTCAGACCCCAAATTTTACTGGTAATGTACATGATGTTGTTCTATACGTAAAGCATTAAAGGGCCAGTTCATCCAGAATGTTCTGGCCCTCATGTCGTTCCTAGCCTGTAGCCAAAGATGAGTTCCATTCATCTTCAGAACGCAAATTAAGTAATTTTTTATGAAATATAAGAGGTTTCTGACACAGCCAAGGCCCAGAAAGGTAGTAAAGACATCATTAAAATAATCCATGTGACATCAATGGTTCAACCTTAATTTTATGAAACTACTTTTTGTGCACAAAGAAAACAAATATAATGACTTCATTCAGTTCATTAAAAGTATTCTCATAGTTTCATTTAAAAAGTCACATGGACTATTTTAACAATGTCTGTATTGTCATTCTGGGCATTGAATGTATCAGTTGTGTTTGTTTTCTATGGTGGGTCAAAAAGCTCTAGGATTTCAGATCAAATGGTGTTCCAAAGATGAACAACGTCTTATAGGTTTGGAACGACACAAGGATAAGTAATTGATGAAAGGATTTTCATTTTTTTTTTAGGTGAACTATTCCTTTAAGCCGTCGTAGAGTTAGATCAACTGTGCAAACTTGAATCTGAGTTTGTACAACAGTCATTCTATCTTACCCTTGTTGTATGAGCTAACCTGACCCTGTTTTTTGAAACCTAAACACAGTTTTGTTGAGGTGTTTATCTCCATTTGTACTATTTTTCACTCTTAATCAGATTGTGGATGGAGTTGTGCAGAGTATTAAACTGATCACAGAGGATGCCAGCAGGCGTATCGCCGAGTATGCATTTGAATACGCCAGGAATAACCAAAGAGCCAGCGTCACCGCCGTTCACAAAGCCAACATCATGTGAGCGTCACTAATCACAAAGTCCCTTTGTAACTATGAAGCATTTCTATATAACAAGTTTTCACTGATGACAAATATTTTGTTGGATCTAATTACAAAAGAACTGTAATATAGAAAGATGCTGAATTCATTCATGTCTTCTAGGCGAATGTCCGACGGTCTGTTCCTGAGGAAGTGCAGAGAGGTTGCTGAGAATTTCAAGGACGTGAAATTCACCGAGATGTATCTGGATACAGTCTGTCTTAATGTATGTTTACAAGAGAATTTCATTCATTATTTGTTTATATGCTTTTGCCATTTTTTTATTATTATTTTTTTTTTTATAGCTTTATAGATCTATTTTATATTTCAGTTTTAATACTATAACTTTGACTTAGGATTTTTTTTTTTTTTAAGTTTAAATAAGTTTTCCAGTTTAAAGTTCTTTATTCTCATTGTATTATATTTTATTCAGCTTTATTTTTATTATAGACAATTTTTCATAAATGTTTATCTATTTAATACATAATATATTTGATATATCTAGATAACAATTACAGCACTGCATGCATATGTAGTTACAGTTGCTTTTTTTTTTTTTTTTTTTTTGTACATTTGGAAAATGTGATGTGCATCCCATTCATGCACAGCGAATACAGTTTGGATTTAGCTTCCCTGTAGTTTAATCAATATTTGAAAGTAAATTCAGTTTAAAATTTTTTATGTATTTTTAATGTTATTAAAAGACCTGCTTAATGGAGTGACCCAGCAATCCCTTCATACTTCATAATATTGTGATTATCCACTAGATGGTGCAAGATCCTTCTCAGTTTGATGTACTTGTAATGCCTAATCTTTATGGCGACATCTTGAGGTGAGTCTGTTTGAAGCGTCATAAAATGATAATAGAAGTGATCTGATTGATCTATAAAGTGCAGGTCTCACCAGGCTTTGATTTGGGTTTCAGTGATCTGTGTGCCGGATTGATTGGAGGTCTTGGAGTCACTCCCAGTGGAAACATAGGAGCCAATGGTGTTGCCATATTTGAATCAGTATGTATTGGACTCTGGAGGCTGACACAGTATCTTCACAATGGAGTGACTGATCAAATAGCATATAGCATAATACATTTTTTTTTTTAATGTGTTAGGTACATGGAACCGCCCCCGACATCGCAGGTAAAGACCTAGCAAACCCCACCGCCCTTTTGCTGAGTGCCGTCATGATGCTACGCCACATGGGACTACACGGGCACGCAAAAAAGATTGAGATCGCCTGCTTCGACACCATACGTGAAAAAAAGGTAGGATTAGTCATTGACTATGAAATGAATTTAGCTTCTACCTTTTAAGACAGAATTTATTTTTATGTGTTATACCCATCTTAATATTTCAGGTTCTGACCAAAGACCTTGGTGGAAACTCTAAGTGCTCAGAGTTCACAGCTGATATCTGTCGAAGAGTTCAGGACATGGATTGAGGCTTTTCTATGTCTATGATTGGATCTGATGACTAAAGACCTGACAGTGAAAAAAAGAAATTAATCTTCGTATCATTCTGATATCTGCGCACAATTCTGCTAAGTGTCTGCATTTCCGTTTCTCCAGAACCGCAAAGCACTGTCTTAAATTCTTGTCCTTCGGTGACTGTATTTGTAAGCTGTTTTAATCTGTCAAAAAGGAACTACATAATCTAAGATAAACTGTATTTATTGACTGGACACTTTCTTTGGTTTGATGTGTTTTGCCAATTTGCCATTCAGTCATATGACAGGAATAATCTTTATTTTTATTTGTATTATTATTATTTTTTTTGCTTCAAAGTGTGGTAAATCCGTTAAAAATTGAATGCATATATATATAGATATATATCACATTTTTTATGCTTAAGCTTTTACATCAGCTATGAACTTTGCATTATAGTTAACAATTAATATAATTCAAACAGTTCTTGACCTTTGCTGTGTCAATTGTGAAATGACTGTACCATCAAGACATGACTGTGGATGGAATATATGTCTATTTTTATGGACAAACAACCCAAGTCTTTATTATTAGGATCATTATAATACTGCATAAACTAACATTATTGTATGCAGTTATATTCATAGACAACGCAAAAGCTTTATTTTGTAAGACTGGTGAAAACATACAGGAATATTAAACATTCAGCTTACATGGTAGACAATTAACAGTATGTTTAATGACGGATATGTAAAAAATTAGGCTTTTTTTTTTTTTTTTTAGATTAAAAAAAAATAAAATTCATTAAAAATCTAAATCTTCAACAGAGAGACAGCCAGTCTGGAGGTTGTCTATTCTGTGTAAAAACTCTCTATTTCACCTTTATACTTCTGCAATACCGCTGGGCGACGTAGTTTCATTGTAGGACCTGAAAAGTAACCCAATCCAATTATCTAACAGTTGAATTTTCAGTAGAAGTAAATACATTTGTTTTTATACCCTCCGGATGAAAGTAATGTGTTCACAGCACTCACCTAGTTCTCCTCCAACAATTGAGAAATCCTTCCCTAAAATGGTCCATTTTTGAATGCGCTGGGCATTTGAGGTTGCTTTAGAGTTGACCCGTGCGATGCCCTCTTCGATGGCCTGGTACACCATCTTGTCTTTTCCTCCAATGATGTCTGAGACCTTTGTCGATTGGCTACCGTGCCGCTGACAGAATTCCACAGCCTCCAAGCTAAGAATGTCAGTGGGTTCTGTAGTATCTGGATTGATTGTGCACTATCCAAGGGAAGGAATAATAGAATAACCTAAATATAGGGTGACCATGCGTGCCATTTTTCCCAGACGTGTCTTGGCCAATATATCTATATTGCTTTTTAATTGTACCTCAAGAGCATTTCGAAAACATAAGGAACCAATGTCATACCATTCGGGCTGCACACTCAAACCAAGCCAAGACCTATATCCTAATAGAAATCCCGGCCAGGACGCCTTCCAGGAAAATAGCACATATGGTAACCCTACAAAACCTATATCCTTATAGAAATCCTGACCTGGATGCATCCGGGGAAAAATGGCATGTATGGTCACCCTACCGAGTGATGTTAAACAAGTTTCTGGAGGAGCACCGATGCGCGAGCACGCCAAACACGTTAAATTTATCATCATAAGGAAGCGCAAACTCGTAAAATGGTTTTGGAGCTGTTGAAGCCAGAGTCTTTCTCAAGGCATAGTTTACCTTTAGCGTTAGCAGCATGGATAGAAATTTCTTCTTGTCTCCAATCAGCATGGCATTGCTGATGATTGGCAACTCCTGTTTTACAGCGTCCTCTATGAGAAGTGGGGGAATGTTCTCTCCTCCAGCTGTGATGATAAGCTCTGAAAAGACAGAGATAAAATGGAAATGCCATTTTAAGCTAACCTGGATCTAATTATAGCATAGTACAAAAATATGCCTGATTCAAAACAGCTCTTTACCTTTTATTCTTCCAGTGATGTAAAGAAAACCATCTTCATCTACCTTTCCCAAGTCTCCAGATCGGAGCCATCCATCTTCATCCAAAGCCTCATTTGTTTTATCCTCCAGGTTGAGGAATCCCATGAAGACATTGCGGCCCCAGAAACACACTTCTCCAATGCCCTCAGCATCTACGTTTACTAGTTTGTATTGGCAGCCTGGAACTACCTTACCACAGCTAGAAGAGTTTTGTAAACTGTTACATACATAGTTAACTTGTTGATCATTGCTTTTTTACTTTGAAGGTACTCAACCTATAAGTTGAGGTACAACAAGAAGGCTTGCCTTGAAAAACGGTATGCTTTCGGTCCAGACATAAAATGGGGTCCTGAGCTTTCACTCATCCCATAGGCTTCATATAGCCGAATGTTGAGGCCAAGGAAAAACTGAAGAGTTTCGCTTCCAATAGGTGCTGCTCCAGAGAAGAACTTCACACAATTGGAAAAGCCTAGCTCAGCACGAAGCTTCTGCAAGACCAAATTTTCTGCAAGAGTGAAGAGGAATGACTTTTCCTCATCCCTAATTTAAGAAAAAATATTATAAAAACATAAGAAAACTTCATAACTTGGACAGTGATATACTGTAAAACAACTGACATACTTGGCAAGCCTTTGATTAGCCTCCAGACTAACAGACATGGCCCATGTCACCAGTTTCTTTTTCATGTATCCACACTGGGATATGCCTTCTTTGATCTTTTCCATAATTTTCTCCCAAACACGAGGGACGCCCATGTGGGCTGTGGGGGTTACCTCTCGAAAAGTGTCTACTAAAGTCCCCTAAAAGGGAACATAAAATTTAGTGTAAACACCAGAGCGATGTAAAATTTTTATCCTTTACAACATTTCACAGTGCTGTAGTAGTCTGGTCTCAAATCTGAGACCAAGATCATACACCAGTGAGCCTTCACATTATGGCAACCCGTTTAATAAACCGCAGGACCTCCGTTGGCATACATAAAAGTGGCCACAATAAGTCTGGGGTATCTGGTACTATAATGTCAACAGTAGGTCCTTCACTTTCCATGAATTGAGGGATGGTGATGATGTAGTATGAAGCCGCTTTTCCAAATTGTACCCCACATATGTTAGACTGGTTGAATTTGAAAAACACCTTGACAATTCTAGTATTGTGGCATGGCACATTATTCTGTTGGTAACAACCATCACCAACAGAGAACACTGTTGCCATGAATGGGTGCACTTGGTCCGCAACGTTCATATACCACATAGGTACAGTGTCAGGAATTGTGCTATTGAGATAATAAGACCTAAAGTGGCCCAAGAAAGCATTTACCACAGCATAACCAGAACTGTGTCCCCCCAACAGTGCATGCAGGTGCCTTAGCCTCTGTTGATAATCGGCGTATCCGTACTTGTCCATGACGTGATGCACCAGGAAAACTTGGTTGGGGCGTTGATTATATTGTATATAATTAACCAAATTCAGATCTCTGACTTGATTTGGATTGATCTACTTGGTCTTGGCTACAACACTGATATTTGGTGATGACACCAGTTACAGCATCTAAAGCAGGGTTTCCACCATCCAGTAAAATGTGAAAGATTTGTAAGAAGGGCAGGCATATTGGAGCTAAACTCTACAGCAAGGTGGCCCTCCAGGAGCAAGTCCTTTTCTGAAACATTTACCTTTAGAGCATCTGGCTGAGCAAAGGAAACTTGCTCCCCCCACTGGATCCCTGTCCAGAGATCGTAGATCTGGGCGGCAATATGGCTGAGAGGAAGATAGCTGACCAAAGACTCTTGTCTAATTTCAGCTGGCTGCATATCTCCAGCCCTGCTTGCATGGTGAGCTGTCCATGTGATCTATAAGAGTCCAGAATTAAAAACTGCAGCAAAACATTGCTGCCATATTGGCATTTTCCATAGCAACTTACGTTATCATGGCTTAGCATCACTCCTTTCGGGGATCCGGTTGTCCCAGATGTGTAAATAAGTACACAGCACTGATTGGCTTTCTGATTATTGATTACTTCATCTAGATCTTGATCAGAGACCTCCAGTCCTAGTTCCATAAACTCTTCCCACTGTTCAAAGGCAAGAAGTTAGGTTAAATCTTTGGGTAATTTTGGCCTACATGGTAAGCCAGACAGATTTCTATATACTGGACACTCACTGAATAGAGATTGGGCAACTTCTCTTTCAAAGATCCAGAATACTGTACTATGGCTTTCAAGTCTGAAAGCTTATCCTTTACCTAACAAGACAAACAACAGTATTAATCAGCTTGCTCACTGAGTATGAGGAGGTCCAGGTTGAGAAAATAAAGCAGACCAAATGTTACCTGTAAAATCTTATCCAACTGCTTTTGATTTTCCACAACAATGACATTGGCTCTTGAGTCTTTAGCAACGTAGAGGCAGGCATCTGGTGAGTTTGTGGTATAGATACCTGCCATTATACCCCTACAACAAACAAAAATATAGAGGTGAGGACAGTGATAGTTGGTCGAATACTCCTTTCCCACCTTACCAAGTTCATTTAAAGTTTGGCGTTAAGCTTGACCAACGTGCAATCAAGCTTTCTACACTTAACCCCGGGTCATTTTTAGTAATTCTGTTCCATGTTTCACATGTACTTTAACCTGGAGCAAGGAAGACCTCGATTACCCTGTTCAGGAGAATTGATAAGAGTTTTCAGGAAAGTAGATCCTGAAATCAAGTGTTGTGACCGAAAGATGAAAGGTGATGCATTTAATCCTATAAATGTTCAATAACAGCATTATATGGCCTTTCACACAGCAGGAACCATTTCGTAGTTTCCAAACTAATTGTGGAACTACCCACTTTTTGGAGTGTTTGCACCTCAGGCACTAGGAACGATTTTAGTTCCTGGAACCCCGTTTGGAGGAACTAAATTAGCTAGGGTCTAAAAAAGTACCACAAAAGTTGTGCACAAATGACGTCGTGTCAACTGGCTAACATCACTTCTTAGTACCCACTGTTGGTGCGAATGCAACCCTTCAAATGGTACTTGGAAATAGTTTGCCGAAACCGTCCCAGTACTACACTACTAGTTCTGGAACTATTGTCATGTATTGGACAGAGAATCTGACACTAGGTTGCACTACAATTCAAACTGAAAAATTACAAGTGTGGAATTTTTTAAGCTTAAAGTAAAGATAAACTCTGGATTTTTCTCACCCTGCAAAGACAGTTCCAACACCGGCGATAAACCACTCCGCGGAATTGAATCCCAGGATGGCTACACTGTGAAACCGCTCCAGACCAAGCTGGAATAATTTTCAAATATGACTGTATCATATGCAATCCATAAGTTACAGTAGAATGAGCTGTGCAAATTAATTTTGTTACATGAACATGTTATGTATGAATTAGCGTTTAAAAACTGCTCTATGATCACCTTTAAAAAGCTTTTGGCAGCTGTTCGACTGAGGTGATAATATTCCGAAAAGGTAACTTTTTCCCATTTGCTTCCTTTTTTGCTTGCCAAAGCGGTCAGCTTCCCGTACTTCTGAACTGAGTTGGTAAACATCTGATGCACAGTGATGGGCTGTTCTGGACAAAGTTCATCCATTCTCAGCTGAACTGATCCGCTGGCCTCTGTAGTCCACAGGGATTGGGCTGGGGCCAATTCTGCACCTGCCAGAACCTCCTCAATGCTCTTTTTCTCTGCTGCATTGAATAAGAGATCATCACATTTTAATGACTACAAATTTGATGTTGTATACAACATGATTAGAAGGTCAGTACATAAGCCTGATCTCTGAATATACTTAGCAAAATAATAGTTACTCTACTTACCCAATCCAGTCCCAACATTCTGCTGCAAAACCTCTGTCATGGGTGAACAGTCCGGGCTGAAACACAGATTGCTGGTCTGTTAGATAGCAGTGGACTCTGGCTCTCCCTAAAGTCAGACCCAGCTCTTGCTGCTGTACCTATGAATCACATGCTGCAAACACTCGGCAGCATTGTAAGCTCCCACAATGACACGTTTGGGTTACTAAGTACTAAATCCCCAGCAGCTTTGTTGACATACGGGAGCTCACTAAATGTGAGAATTTAGTTCCCATCAGTCATGATGGAAACTTCTACTCTCTCTTTAAATTCTTGACGTGACAGCCACAAGCCACATTAGGTTGCTTTAAAATTGGCATCCCTACAAATTGACAGACTCGGCGCTCTTTGTAAACCAGAATGCTAGAACTGGCAGCTGAGCTGATTTCATTTCCGCTGCTCATTTTGATTCAGAGAGTGTTTCATGAAAAGCGCAAGTTTTTCTCCAAGTAGTGTTCTGCCAAACTCTTAAGAAAATACATTTTACAGCTAATTCATATCTGTGGCAACCATAGTTGAACACAAATTTTCACAATTCTTTTAAGAACCAAAGGCGTCACACTGTTAAAGAAAAAAAATCCACTTTTTTGAGAATGAAATCACTGAAATTAATTATAAAATAAGCATTACAAACTTTACTTTTCAAATCTGCGGGCTTCAAATTTCTGATGTTAAATCCTCAAAGAAATTACCCATTTACTTACATTGCAAATAACTCACTGTAACCTTATTATGTTCTTGTATATGCATTGATTTAAAATTCAAATTATGATAAACACATCCACGTACCTTTTTTCAAGCTGGTTATTGGTTGGATCAGTTTGCTGGAGTATTTGTGTGCCGGTGCTCATGCTGACTGCAGGACTGGTATGAACTGCTCAAAGACTGTCCGGTTCTTGGCATAATGAGGACAGAATGAAGCAATGAATAGCTCCACGAGGCACCAGCACAATTCTCCAAATGAAAAACTTCTGCTATGTGCTTATATATGATGCTCTGTGTATGTTGAGTTTCTGGGACATTCGTATGAAGTTCTTTCTTAAGTTAAGTGGGCAAAAAGTTTGTTCAGTGTGAAATGTCTTTGGGTGAAAACACATGTTACGCATATTAATGAGTTTGTGGGCTTTCATATGCAAATTTGTTACAGTCCTTAGAATTCGGGCAATACATCCCACTATAAAATTTATTTGAGCTTATTCTCACATATAAAATAAAATAAAATGCAATAAAATTCATTAATTTATAATGGGATTTATTTGTCAATTTTAGCACCTTTAGGGAATTAGAGGAAGAATCATATTTTTTTCCATACACAGAACTGCTCTTCTGTTAACTTAATATTTTTGTGTTTTGTTGTGTTCCAAACTCCAAAGTCTTTGAAGTTAAACCGAACTCTTTCTGTTCAGTGCACCAAAGCAAACAAGCTTACATTTATGGGTCAATTACAAATAAATGTGTCTATGATAATGAAAGGACAAATCGATTTAAAGTGCACATCAAGTTCTCAGAAATGTTCTCTTTGTGTTCATGTTGGAGTCATTTTGAAAAACAGACATTATTATTACTCTAAATGTAGCTATAATACCATCACCGGGAAGAGTAAGACATTTATTTATTGTTTGTTTGTTTAAAATTATTTTTTTCAAGGTAATACTAATACTACACAATAAGATTTGGGGGATTGCACGATATGTTTTTTTTAGCCTGAACTAATTTTGATAATTGTAGAAACTTAAAGTCCAGTTTAATTGCACTTTTCTATGTTTCATGAAGAAATTAATATATCCAAAAATAAGAGCCAGTGACAACATGACATGACATAATGAGGTCATGTTAACCTACCAAAAGTCCTCGGCTTGCCAAACCTCATTGAATCTGTATTAAGTTTGTACTATATCTAAACTTGTTTGGGAGATGCAAAAAAAAAAATTTCTCTCTTGAGAAGGAAGAAGTCTTACCTGTATTAAAGTTATTTGTTGTAAGCTGCACGCGCAGGTGTTGAACCTGAAGACCCCCTTCGCCTCTGGCAAACGACAGGACGCTTTTGGGGGTTTAAGTAGATTATAGGTGAACATCCACGTCATCAAAGAGTTTGATTTCTGTGTTCTGAAGTAACCTGTTAGTAGAGGAATCGTTACAAACGATTCAGTGGGTGAGTGAGCTGTCCGAACTCATTTGAACTATTCATACAAAAGAACCGACTCAAAAGAGTGATTCATTCATAAATCGGGCATTACCGATTGAGATACATCGGTTCAGACTCTTTCAGCTGAAATATTGTGGGGTGTACAGTAATATTCCAGAAAAGGGATTACATTGACAGAAACAGCGTCCCAGCAGCAGATACATCTTAAGTATACAGGATAATTATGTACTTTTCATTTAAAGTGTTAATTTCCTTTCATAAAAGTTTTTATAAATGGTGTATTGTGGCCCTCTGGTGGGAAAAATGAGAAATAGCTGGAAAACATAAATGAATATAGTAAAATGTGTAATCTGATTTTTGATCACGCTTTTTTTATTTCAAAAATGAACAATGGCAGATAAATAAACAAAATAAATGTAAATAATTCGGAAAGTAAATGTCTAATACAAATACTTTATAAGCAGTTTCGGAGAAGTAATGAGTAGTAATTTAACCATCATGCAAAAATTAATTTATTTATGGCCTACTGTACGTATTAATACTTCATTAGCTAATGCTAACTTAAATGTTTAAAAAATCTAGTAGATGTAGAACTACGTCATATAAGATTAATGAATGATAAGGGTTATTCATTATCAGTCCATGCTATTATGTACTGTAGGAAGATCTAATGACACAGTTCCCGTCTGTCAGTTACTATGACGTTATGTCGTGACGACAGAGTCAGACTGGGGTCATTACTTAGGAGACCTGATTCGCTCTGATAAAGAGAAAACGCCAATGAAAATTGTCTAGTGGAATTTGCATGCTGAACCATTCCTTTGCCAAGCGGGTATAAATAGGGCAGCAGGTGCATCCACTCATCAGATTTTGCTTCGGAAAACATCTCTCGCAAAGACTGCCCCATGCAGTTTGCCGGTGATGTGTCTGGGCCGTCTGTGGGCGGTCCTCACATTTCACTCGGTGGACTGTTATGGGACCATATGTCGAACACAGCTTTGGGGAATGGGTTTTCATCTGGCGAGGATAAAGATTCAGCCGGACTACCGCCTTCGGGTGCTGCAGCCCGAGCCGGGTCCGACTTGGAGATGATTGCAATGCTTGTGTAACCCCCCTGGGTCTGCTTCCACCACGACCCGGGCCTCGAACAGTCTCCTGAAAGGAGGATCTGAAGCAGTCCTCGTGAAGGTTGAAATCCCTTCTCTAGAGTTTAAACTATTCTCTAGCTCAGGAACGCACAGTTTGGCTCCCTCCGCTAGCAAGGGGCTACTGTTGATCCCTGCGGGTATCACGGTAAGCGTTGGGAAGGTTACGACCTTGCGCAGCAATCGTCGACACGCTTACGCCCGTCAGAACGAATTGCAATGCTGTTGGTGGTGACAGGGCTCTTGGCTGTGGCGCTTTCCATATGGACCCCAGTCTGTCGTCACGACAAAACGTCATAGTGACTGACAGACAGGGAACGTCTCTGTTACGTACTGTAACCCCCGTTCACTGATGGAGGGAACGGAGACGTTATGTCCCCTGCCACAGCCTCGACCCACCGCTGGGGGCCCAGGGACCTGGCTCTCGGCTCCTCAGCAACACATGTACAATATTAATGTATTCCACTAAATATTAAACCTTGTCATATATATCTTTTATCCCTTAACAAAACAAATCCTGTGCATTTCATAGTAATTTGTTTTCAGATAAATCTTATTTTAGTTTAAATGGTATCATAACAATTTAATTTCATGATTATTATACACTAAACTGTCTGAACTCAGATGTTTGATTAATTCACAAATCAGGCATCGCCAGTTCAGGTCCACATTCCGAATTTATTCACATTTATACCCCATGTCAAAAAAGATTTATATTGACAGAAACAGAGTATCAGCAGAATTATACACCATCATGCCATGAAACCCTCTTGGCTAGTAATGTACACAGATATTATCTTTCTGTGTCTACACATGTCTTGTTCATGGTGTATTAGTCCCTAAAACCTCAAACAATCAGATCTGTCTAACAACAAGGTTTGCACAACATATATGAATTATGTTTGGTTATGTTCTTAATGTATTACTTTTCAAGAAAGCTGATTGGAGTTGGTTTCAAAAGTCTCCTCCTCTGCAGAGTATAAATCTGTGTTTTTTTTTCAGATTTACTTCACTTCGGAGGAAGAAGAGCTCTGGATCATCAGATTGTGCAAATTAGAAAACTACACAACAATATCAACTTTAGTTTGAATGCACTGAAAACAGAATGGTTTGTAAATGAAGAGAAGAAGAAAAGGTGCACATACAAGACTTTTGTGGGTTTTGTATAATGCTTCTGTGAGTTCTAATAAAAAACTATATTTTACACCATGGACCTTCATTTGCATTAAACAGTTATACTGGACAACCGCGTGATGAATGTCATAAATGATGTATATATATATTAAAGGCTGTGAAAGTTAAGGGCATGGGCTTCAGAAATCTCAGAAAAAAAGCTAGATCTCGCCAACAGTTGTGATTTAACATGGTAGCAGTTGGATTTCTATAACCTATAACCTTCCGAGACGAACAGATGATCATCAAACATCAGCTTTTACTCCACGACTTGGAGAAACTATATTTTTGCCCATGGGTAGACATTGCAATCTTACACTGAACTGTGTGATGAATATCATGAATGATGAGCGGGCTCAAGTACAGTAGACTGTAGACAATCTCGTCATCTGTGTAATATTAGAAGATCCTTAGTTTTTTGGCTGGCCGAAAAGTTTTTCTTGAAACCTCTGCTGAGCGACAACGCTGTTAGGCTCCAGTCTTTGGTGGCGGGCATGTTGATGACACAGTTTTGATAAACGGTTGTAGTCATGTACGTGATCGCTGGTGTAGTTTCAGGGTACATTTCCACTCCAGATGAACGAATATTTTTATGTTCTTCGAGTCAAACGACTGAGTTCACATGCTGCTACAGGGCTCTTTATGCTTGACATGTTCGGACACGAGACTGCGGAGTTTTAAATGCTGCGGGATCCCTGACATAATTCGAGGGCCGCCTCTTATAAATACTTTATTTCTTGTAAGGCGCTCAACTACAAGTTTTATTATTCATACATTATAAAGTTTTACATCAAATTTGAGCTCACTCGAGTTTTATCTCCTCACAAATTTCCATTTCCAGACTCCAGGCATTTCTATACTGGACCTAATTCTATAAAATCTTTAAACAATATAAATGGAAAATCACAAATAAATTTGTGTTGAAGCTCACTCTGCGTTCACAGTCAAAGCAACAGGCCGGAGCACGGATCCCGCAGGAAAGCGATTGAGCGGAGCCTCTGAGAAAAGCTGGTATTCAAGCTCACCGTCAGAAGTCTGTTGAGAGCGAAGTCTCTCTTTCATTTCCTCATCTAAATCTTTCGTGTCATGAGCGCCAGCAGGTTGAACCTTGTGTTGTATTCAGATGTAGCAGGGGAGTCTGCTCACGAAATTGTGTTGAGTTGAGCGCCGAAGCAAGCTCATGTTAGGGCTGGCGGGGGTTAGAGTTCGGCACAACAGCTTTGGTACCGCAGAAAACTGGTTGTCAGTCTTTGTTTTTATGTTTATTGTTAACATAATGAACTGCACCTGTGCTCGTTCTGCTGGAATATTTATGTGAAAGTACTTCAGATACAACTGATTAAAAAATTGTAATAAGTGTCTCAAATAAGTGAAGTAAGTAGTAAATAAATCATACATAACATTGAAATTACACATTTTGAATAACATAGACCATCTTTTGTCCATGAAATACATTTGTTAGTCCTCAAGCGTTCATTGAAACTGATGATCCTCGTAAAAAATCCTTTCAGAGCACAAAGAAAAGCAAACGCCTGGAGAGCAGCAGATCAACCTGAACAGTCGAAAAAAGTTTGAAAAAACAAATCCAACATCACGTCTGTCCGTTGAGTCTATTATGTAAAGTTTCGACTCCGGAGTTTATGAAGTCTGAGCTCAACACTGCAGAGTCGAGAGGAGCCACTATCTCAAGTACAGTAATCTGTAGACAGTCTCGTCAACTGTGTTCACCTCAGTTCAGTGTAAGCACCATCTACAGCGTGCTTGGGTGTGTTTGGGAACGGCTGCGGAATGTGCTTCTGTGACCGAGGATCAACCCTTAACTATTAACCCCTTTGGCACAAAGGTTCATCCCAATACGTATCCACTTCTAGAGTTCGGAACAACAGCTTTGGCACCGCCCTGTCACACACAAACGGTTTTGTGCGCCAGCTCACCTTCTACTTCTGAGCACAATACAACACGGAGGTGGGGCTTCAGAAATCTCGGTTCCCCAGGAGGGTGGGGCTTCAGAAATGTTGGTCTATGGGAGGGTGTGGCTTCGGAAATCTTACCAGGGGGTTGCCCTCTGTAGCTGAAAATTTTCCAGAGAAACAGACTATAGATTGCGCAAACAGTTGAGATTTAACATGGTAGCAGCTGGATTTCTATAACCTATAACCTTCCGAGAAGAACACTATAAAAACTATATTTTTGCCCATGGGTAGAAATTACATGTTACACTGAACAACTGTGTGATGAATATCATGAATGATGAACAGGCTCAAGTACAGTAGACTGTAGACAGTCTCGTCAACTGTGTTCACCTCAGTTCAGTGTAAGCACCATCTTCAGCGTGCTTGGGTGTGTTTGGGAACGGCTGCGGGAGCATTGAATGTGCTTCTGCGACTGAGGATCAACCATTAACTATTAACCCCTTTTGGCAGCGTGCTCAAGCACAGTGCAACATAGACACTCTCTTGAACTGTGTTCCAGCTCAGTTCAGCCTAAGAGCTATTTTCACAGTGCTTCGGCATGTTTGGGAATGGCTGCTGGATGTCTTAACTATTAATTGAACTCAACACTGGAGAGTCGAGAGGAGCCACTATCTTTCGGCATGAAGAAGGAGAAACTGATTTCTGTAGTGAGCTGTAATTCAGATGAACATGAAGGCAGGACTCTGGACTCTGATCCGTCTTCTACAGTTCAGAAAAACACCAGCATTTGAGCTCTTGATACAAAGACAGGAATAGAGAGGAAGAATATAAACAGACTTCAGCAGACTATCATACAGACATGTTGATGTTCATATATTAACAATGTTTTAATGATCCATCATTCTCTGAGCACTGACATTGTGCTGTGAATGTATCAATAACATTATAAAAAAAACAACAACTAATTTTTGCATTTGATATAAAATATTACTCCAAGTGTCATCAACAAACAATTGACACTCTAGAGCTGTTGTCAAAATCATACTTTTTCTGAGACACTTTTTCAGTTTTGAGGTAATGTTAATCAGCCTAAACACATTTTGTTGAAGTTCAAAGTTGTAGAATTCACAAGAGTTTACGGCTCCGGAGTTATATCAATAAAGCCGGACCCGGCATTAAAGAGTCAGGTGGAGCTGTAGCTGTTAAAGGGGCAGGACAGAGCAAAGCCGCACTACAGAGAGTATAAACCAAGAGTTCATACAAGCTCAGCCGTTCAGATATAACTCAACTACTTTTATTTCCTAGAAGAATCTGCGCTATAGAGACCATGAGCTCCTTCACAGTGAACCTGAATCTTCAAATCTGTGTTATCATGTCAACACCTGATCGTATGAGAGAAGACCACCTGCCAGCTCGAAATAAGAGCAGCTTAGAGGAAGAGTTTATGTCTGCTTTTATCCTTTGCTCTTTTCTCCTGTCGATAGCCTTACTTTTAAGTATTTGTTTTATCAGATGTTTTGGAAATCCTACTGTTCAAACTGTCTCCGTCTCAACACCTGATGACAGGAGAGACGCTGAGCTTTCTGCCACAAATCAGTGGAACATGAGATCGATCTGTGAACAAGTGTTTGAACACGCTTGTACATCACTGCTGGATCACTTCATACAAACGCTCTTCTGAACATCACTATACAGAGATTTCTGACAGAGAAGAGCAGGAGAACTCAGTATCTTCTCATCCGTCTGTGAAACACAGTTGAACTGACGTCTGTTTTCTGGATGACTTTTTCTAATCACTGAAACTTTGACCCAATCACTGGCTTCTGTTCAGGAGGAGGAGCGTAAGATCTGAGCAGCTGCTGAAGTGAAGCTGCTTCTCATTGTGTCTCCGGCTCTCCTGCATCGGAGCAGATTTATAGTCGCTGCAGCACAAAGACTCTTTGAGCTCTGGGAACAGTGACACTGTCGATCGACACAAGCTGAGATTGACTCTGTGCTTCATCTTCTGGACTTACATTCATCACAGATCATCAAGATATTTGTTATTCACTGTTCTGGGACTCTCCAGCACAAATGATTACTGAGTTTGTGAATCTGTCAAAAATCTCCTGAAAGAAATATTCAATAAAAATATAATTCTGTGGATTTCACAAAGTCATTGTGTGTTTATCTTTTCATATTTACATCATATAAACATGATATAATATGGTCAAATATTACACTCAAGACCATGTTTTTCTCAAAGAAAGGCAGATTAATTCATTTTCAAAACTGACTGAACACAGAGAGATAAAAAGTCAGATAACGTTCTCGTTTTTTACGAGTAAAAACATTTATTATACAACAAAACATTGAAATAGGTCACATTAACTTAGTTTAAGACTCACAATACAAATGTAAAAGCAACTGTTTGTTAACTTTTGAAAAGTAACAATAATTATACAGTTCAAAATTAAGACAAAAACCTCATTCTGCTGAAATATTGACGTAAACTTGAGGTGAAATCATACAGATATAATTGGTTAAACATAATTCCAGAAATGTCTCAAATATTATAAGTGAAAGCAGTACTAAATAATTTAACACATGACATTTAAGTTACAGATGTTGAATAAAACAGACTAAAAATGTTGTCCATAAAGTGCATTGGTTAGTCCTAGAGTGTGATTTGAAACACCTGATCCTCTAAGAAAGTTCATTCAGAGCACAAACAGAAGCAAACGCCTCGAGAGCAGCAGATCAACCTGAACAGTCGATGAAAAAACAAGCCCAACCTCACGTCTGTCCGTCGAGTCTAGTATATAAAGTTCGGCTCCGGAGTTTATGAAGTCTGAACTCAACACTGGAGAGTCGAGAGGACTCTGATCCGTCTGCTACAGTTGAGCAAAACACCAGCGTTTGAGCTCATGATACACAGACTGAGGAATAGAGAAGAAGAGGGTGGGGCTTCAGAAATCTCACCAGGGGGATCTCCTGTGTAGCTCAAGTTTTCCTGAGAAATAGACTATAGATCTCGCAAACGATTGAGATTTAACATAGTAGCAGCTGGATTTCTATAACCTATAACCTTCCGAGACGGACAGATGATCATCAAACATTGGCTTTTGGGAACGGCTGCGGAAGCCCTGAATGTGCTTCTGCGACCGGGGATCAACCCTTAACTGTTAACCCTTTTGGCAGTGGCCTCTGCCCTATTCATTCGAATCTATGAAATTGCAGTCTTGTGGAGGTGGGGCTTCAGGGGGTGGGACTTCAAAAATTAGACTATTAATACCGGTGGCAGGTAAATGTGTATTACTATAACTTTCGGAGAAAAACAGAGGAACATAAAAAGTCAACTTTTTCTCCAATAGCCGAAGAAAGCTACATTTAACACCATGCCAACCGTCAATGGGAATATTACAGTGAAATACTACGTGATAAATATGATGAATGATGAGCGTGCTCAAGCACAGTGCAACACAGGCACTCTCTTGAACTGTGTTCCAGCTCAGTTCAGCCTAAGAGCTATTTTCACAGTGCTTCGGCATGGTTGGGAATGGCTGCGGATGCGCTGGACATCTTAACTATTAACATTTTTGGCAGAGGAAAATTTAAGACCCCTTCAAATAAGAAACAAAGATGTGGCAGCCCAGATATTTTCTTCCAACTATCCACCCTGAATCTGAGGACGGAACCAAACTCAAATCTGCAAAATAGACCTGACACTCAGTCTATATATTTATGAATTCCCACTATTTTGTAACTGTCCAGCGCTGATGATGATTGAAATGATCTATTGATGAAGATTTACTATTCTTTAATAAAAGATCTTTAAAGCTTGAACTATTTGTGTTTTTGTATACAGTGTCTCACAAAGGTTCTTCCCAATACGTATCCACTTCTGTAAGCAAAGTCTCTCTTTCATTTCCTCATAAAAATCTTTCGTGTCATGAGTGCCAGCAGGTTGAACCTTGTGTTGTATTCAGATGTAGCAGGGGAGTCTGCTCACAAAATCGTCTTGAGTTGAGCGCCGAAGTAAGCTCATGTTAGGGCTGGCGGGGGTTAGAGTTCGGCACAACAGCTTTGGCACCGCCCTGTCACACACAAACGCTTTTTTTTTTGCGCCGACTCACCTTCTACATCTGAGCACTATACAACACGGAGGTGGGGCTTCAGAAATCTCGGTTCCCCAGGAGGGTGGGGCTTCAGAAATGTTGGTCTATGGGAGGGTGTGGCTTCGGAAATCTTACCAGGGGGTTGCCCTCTGTAGCTGAAAATTTTCCAGAGAAACAGACTATAGATTGCGCAAACAGTTGAGATTTAACATGGTAGCAGCTGGATTTCTATAACCTATAACCTTCCGAGAAGAACACTATAAAAACTATATTTTTGCCCATGGGTAGAAATTACATGTTACACTGAACAACTGTGTGATGAATATCATGAATGATGAACAGGCTCAAGTACAGTAGACTGTAGACAGTCTCGTCAACTGTGTTCACCTCAGTTCAGTGTAAGCACCATCTTCAGCGTGCTTGGGTGTGTTTGGGAACGGCTGCGGGAGCATTGAATGTGCTTCTGCGACTGAGGATCAACCATTAACTATTAACCCCTTTTGGCAGCGTGCTCAAGCACAGTGCAACATAGACACTCTCTTGAACTGTGTTCCAGCTCAGTTCAGCCTAAGAGCTATTTTCACAGTGCTTCGGCATGTTTGGGAATGGCTGCTGGATGTCTTAACTATTAATTGAACTCAACACTGGAGAGTCGAGAGGAGCCACTATCTTTCGGCATGAAGAAGGAGAAACTGATTTCTGTAGTGAGCTGTAATTCAGATGAACATGAAGGCAGGACTCTGGACTCTGATCCGTCTTCTACAGTTCAGAAAAACACCAGCATTTGAGCTCTTGATACAAAGACAGGAATAGAGAGGAAGAATATAAACAGACTTCAGCAGACTATCATACAGACATGTTGATGTTCATATATTAACAATGTTTTAATGATCCATCATTCTCTGAGCACTGACATTGTGCTGTGAATGTATCAATAACATTATAAAAAAAACAACAACTAATTTTTGCATTTGATATAAAATATTACTCCAAGTGTCATCAACAAACAATTGACACTCTAGAGCTGTTGTCAAAATCATACTTTTTCTGAGACACTTTTTCAGTTTTGAGGTAATGTTAATCAGCCTAAACACATTTTGTTGAAGTTCAAAGTTGTAGAATTCACAAGAGTTTACGGCTCCGGAGTTATATCAATAAAGCCGGACCCGGCATTAAAGAGTCAGGTGGAGCTGTAGCTGTTAAAGGGGCAGGACAGAGCAAAGCCGCACTACAGAGAGTATAAACCAAGAGTTCATACAAGCTCAGCCGTTCAGATATAACTCAACTACTTTTATTTCCTAGAAGAATCTGCGCTATAGAGACCATGAGCTCCTTCACAGTGAACCTGAATCTTCAAATCTGTGTTATCATGTCAACACCTGATCGTATGAGAGAAGACCACCTGCCAGCTCGAAATAAGAGCAGCTTAGAGGAAGAGTTTATGTCTGCTTTTATCCTTTGCTCTTTTCTCCTGTCGATAGCCTTACTTTTAAGTATTTGTTTTATCAGATGTTTTGGAAATCCTACTGTTCAAACTGTCTCCGTCTCAACACCTGATGACAGGAGAGACGCTGAGCTTTCTGCCACAAATCAGTGGAACATGAGATCGATCTGTGAACAAGTGTTTGAACACGCTTGTACATCACTGCTGGATCACTTCATACAAACGCTCTTCTGAACATCACTATACAGAGATTTCTGACAGAGAAGAGCAGGAGAACTCAGTATCTTCTCATCCGTCTGTGAAACACAGTTGAACTGACGTCTGTTTTCTGGATGACTTTTTCTAATCACTGAAACTTTGACCCAATCACTGGCTTCTGTTCAGGAGGAGGAGCGTAAGATCTGAGCAGCTGCTGAAGTGAAGCTGCTTCTCATTGTGTCTCCGGCTCTCCTGCATCGGAGCAGATTTATAGTCGCTGCAGCACAAAGACTCTTTGAGCTCTGGGAACAGTGACACTGTCGATCGACACAAGCTGAGATTGACTCTGTGCTTCATCTTCTGGACTTACATTCATCACAGATCATCAAGATATTTGTTATTCACTGTTCTGGGACTCTCCAGCACAAATGATTACTGAGTTTGTGAATCTGTCAAAAATCTCCTGAAAGAAATATTCAATAAAAATATAATTCTGTGGATTTCACAAAGTCATTGTGTGTTTATCTTTTCATATTTACATCATATAAACATGATATAATATGGTCAAATATTACACTCAAGACCATGTTTTTCTCAAAGAAAGGCAGATTAATTCATTTTCAAAACTGACTGAACACAGAGAGATAAAAAGTCAGATAACGTTCTCGTTTTTTACGAGTAAAAACATTTATTATACAACAAAACATTGAAATAGGTCACATTAACTTAGTTTAAGACTCACAATACAAATGTAAAAGCAACTGTTTGTTAACTTTTGAAAAGTAACAATAATTATACAGTTCAAAATTAAGACAAAAACCTCATTCTGCTGAAATATTGACGTAAACTTGAGGTGAAATCATACAGATATAATTGGTTAAACATAATTCCAGAAATGTCTCAAATATTATAAGTGAAAGCAGTACTAAATAATTTAACACATGACATTTAAGTTACAGATGTTGAATAAAACAGACTAAAAATGTTGTCCATAAAGTGCATTGGTTAGTCCTAGAGTGTGATTTGAAACACCTGATCCTCTAAGAAAGTTCATTCAGAGCACAAACAGAAGCAAACGCCTCGAGAGCAGCAGATCAACCTGAACAGTCGATGAAAAAACAAGCCCAACCTCACGTCTGTCCGTCGAGTCTAGTATATAAAGTTCGGCTCCGGAGTTTATGAAGTCTGAACTCAACACTGGAGAGTCGAGAGGAGCCACTATCTTTCGGCCTGAAGAAGGAGAAACTGATTTCTAGTGAGCTGTAATTCAGATGAACATGAAGGCAGGACTCTGGACTCCGATCCGTCTGCTACAGTTGAGAAAAACACCAGCTTTTGAGCTCATGATCAACAGACATGTTGATGTTTATTTATTCTGTAGCTGGACAGAGCAAAACCACGCTTCTGAACATCCTAAAATTACTCAATAGGCTGGAGACCTGTAAGTAAAAGCCCATTATAAAAAGCTATAGTAAACACACAACATGCTAAGACACATTCTGTACAAGTTGGTGTTATATGGTTTTCAAAATGTATACAATTTTCAAAAATATTGCAGTTATTAAACCAGTATGATCTTTTGATTTGCTGAAATTTAAATATGAATACAGCCCATATTTTAGTTTGATGTACTAATATTTAATTAACTTAAAATTTAACTAACGCAAAGAAATTATTGAATAACACCACGATTCGAGGGGGTGAGAACCAGAAAGGTGCGAGTGTAACTTTACCAACTTTACAGGAGGACAAAAACCGCTGTACATTGATATAACTTTATGTAGGCTACTGATTTTAATCGTTCAAAACAAACATTTGTACACATGGCTGAAACTATGTGGTATGCCAGTAGAAAGAGCTCATCGAGATTTGTCATTTTGTATATACATTCATTTGATATCTCCATTTGACCCAAAATGTCACTTATGCACTTCTGGTTCTCACCCCTTTACAGTAATAGCTACACAACAAATCCACCATCATCATTTACCCTGCTAAAAAGTTTACCTTGTTAAAGAGCGACCTCTGCTGAGCAATTATCAGAACAAATCCCAAGGCAAATACAGTCACTATTTTCCATTAATTTTAATAAATACTTTTCTATTAATTCCAGTAACATTTTGAAACAATCTGTAAAGCGCCATATAAATAAAATGAGACTTGACACACTTGGGATCTATATTTACTTAATAATTTGCTACGTTCAATATCTGATACACTATATCTGATACACATTTATTTACTTTTTTCCCTCAATAATTCTGCTATACTTGCGCATGCATCTCACATGTACTTATAAAATGTAAAAAAAAAAAAAAAAAAAAAAAAAAAACAATCTACTTTGCATGTTTTAATATTATATGAAAACATAATGCAAACATATTCTGACATACATAAAGTAAGTCATAAATGCCGTGCAAACATCTGAAATTCCATGCGAAGCAGCATGCCCTTATTCATCCCGTCTATTCTTCTCCTGGAAGTTTCCGGCGCTGGAGCTCGAGAAGGTTCTGGAGCGACGTCGTTTATATAAGAGCGACAGCGCGCGCCGCGTTCAGCTGCAGTACAACAGCGACACAAGCAGAGAGACGAAAACAACGCCAACAGACGCAGCGAGCCGGCTTTTCCTTTTCCTC
This sequence comes from Enteromius trimaculatus, assembly GCA_032361065.1. Lineage (NCBI taxonomy): Eukaryota > Metazoa > Chordata > Actinopteri > Cypriniformes > Cyprinidae > Enteromius > Enteromius trimaculatus. Next base: position 10,262,663 of record JAUMHP010000084.1, read on the forward strand.
TGCTCCTGTGAGTATTACCTAACTCATAACCTACACAAATACAACCACGAAGCTTGATTTGAACTGTTTTCTCTAGAGCTGTCCACTCGTTTAACTGACAGTTTGAGTGTCACGTTAGCTTTCAAGTAATAGTCTGTTTAAATTGACGACAGTGACCGCTTGTATTGACCTGCTCTAATATTGTGTCACGAAGCATATGTATATATATGTATGTATAGTGGCATTATTAAATGTCGTAGGCATACTGTGGTGACGTTAGTAACGTTAACGTTAGGCAGGACTGTTGATATATGTTGTGTTTCTGTACTCTGTAGCTGATTCCCGTCAAAGATGGTTCGAGAAACCGGTTTCTACGATCTGCTCGGCGTTAGCCCCAAAGCCTCGGTGGACGAGATCAAGAAGGCATATCGGAAACTAGCGCTGAAATATCACCCGGATAAAAACCCGAATGAAGGCGAGAAAGTAAGTCTAGGTGCTGCGCCGCGAGCGGAAGCCGTGTCATGTTTCACGCTGCCTGATAAACGACAGCGACAGAAATGAGAGGAACTTTCTGGAAGTGAACGCTCGTGTGCGTTTCCAAACGTGGCTTGGAGATCTGTCTGCATATATGGATGCAAATAGTTCTCGATTTGTATTTTTAGTATTCTTTTTATGAGTTTTATTATTTTTTTGAAAGAAGCAGTAAACGCGCAGAAGCCTTTGATAGTAAGGGAAAGAAAATAAAAGTCACATTTGATTTTAAGTATTTTGTTCAATTATTATATTTTATCTTAGACTATTTTATGTTGTTAGCAACACTTTAATAAAGGGACCAACACTATTAACTAGTTTCTTATAAACATGCCTATTAACAGTGCATTAGCTGTTTATAACTTATAAAGCACATATTTTGCACGAACATATTGTACATCCCTAATCCTGCCTAATGGCCTTTTCACATTTCCGGGTTTCTCAACTGCCAAGGTCGATATTGTTGGGTTAATTTCAAGAGCATTGAATGGGACAGTAGGCCATATATTTTTATAAATTTCTGCATTCTCATTTACGCAAAAAGCTTAACAATAGTGTTCACATGACTTTCAAAAAAAGAAATGACTGATAACAGTATTCAGAACAATGTCAGATTTATCCTCCCTGCCGTAGACGCTGCATTAGAAAAACTCTCGCATTAGGTTTTTTTTTATGCAAATGTGATGTAATAAAGTATAGGGTTATAAATGTACATACATTTTAAAAAATCTAAATATAAAAAAAATATATGATGTTGTGCCACACAGTTACGGTTTGTTAATGTCAAGAATTAGACAAAAAAAAAGTCGTAAGTGTTAATTTTCAGAAATTGAGATTTATACATGACCTGAAAGCTGAATATATAAGCTTCCCATTGATGTATGAATTAGACCGATAGGGCGATATTTGATGAAAAATGCTGAGAAAAAGAAAGAAATTTGAAAAATCAAAAGAAATTGACTAAATACCTTCATGGAACATGATCTTTAGTTACTACCCTAAGGATTTTTGAAAAAAAAGAAAAATCAATAATTTTGACCCATGCAATGTATTTTTGGGTATTGCTACAAATACACCCCAGCGACTTGTGGTCCAGGGTCACAAATGTTTAAACAGATACTTGTTTTGATTTTGAGAGAAAGAGACAAACCTACTATTTTCCAAAAATACATAAACAGAAATAAAAATCACAGAAAGTAAATGTCAAACAATAAAAATAACTGGGAAAAAAAGGGTTTTAATTCAAAGTGATTTGGGAAAAATAAAAAAGAAAGAACAAAGAAGAATGGAAAGGAAGAAAGTTGAAAAGAAATACTGTAAGAGAGCAGAAAAAAACAGAATCATGATGGGATGCGTGTTTATGCTTGCATTATTAAAATCAATATCTTTCTATCCTTCAGTTTAAACTCATATCACAAGCGTATGATGTCCTGTCAGATCCCAAAAAGAGGGATTTGTATGACCAAGGAGGTGAACAAGCCATAAAGGAGGGAGGCATGGGAGGAGGAGAATCTCCCATGGACATTTTCAACATGTTTTTTGGTGGCGGAGGCAGAATGCAGAGAGAAAGAAAAGGTGAGACGTTTATTTACTACACTAGGTGGCAGTAAGCAAGAGTCATGTTTTGTAATGTCTCCCCATTAGAATATCAAAAATAGTCTTAAATATAGGTCATGCACTTTAATATTTCATATTCTGGTGTTTGGTAGATAATTCTGTGTTATCTGTTTTCCTTTATTCAGGTAAGAATGTGGTTCACCAGCTTGGAGTCACACTAGAGGAATTATACAACGGCTCAACAAGAAAACTTGGCCTTCAGAAGAAGGTGATCTGTGAGAAATGTGAAGGTAAGAAAGTAGCTAGTCTGTTGGGTTCCTCTAATAGGAAAATTGTTAAAATATTGTAACTCAAGACCCAGTGTTGATATAAAGATTAAAGTGCTCTAAATGATCTGTCTTGTAGGTTACGGAGGCAAAAAAGGCACAATTGAAAAATGCTCAACCTGCAAAGGAAAAGGGGTTCAGGTCCAGGTGCAGCAGATTGGCCCGGGAATGATCCAGCAGATTCAGAACATGTGCCCCGACTGCCAAGGGCAGGGAGAGAGGTTCAGCTCCAAAGACCGCTGCAAGAACTGCAATGGACAGAAAGTGGAGCGCAAGAAGAAGATTCTTGAAGTCCACATCGACAAAGGTAGAAGAACGTGAGCGTTGCTCAATTCCAGGCCCTTATGAAATATTCTAGAAGCATAGTTATTATGGTCTTTGTCACAGGAATGAAGGAAGGTCAGAAGATCACGTTCCACGGAGAAGGAGATCAAGAGCCTGGACTGGAGCCTGGTGATGTTATAATCATACTGGACATTAAAGAACACCCCGTCTTCCAAAGACAAGATGATAACCTGATCATGAAGATGAAGATCAAGCTGGTGGAGGCGCTCTGTGGCTTTAAGAAAACTGTTCATACACTAGATAACCGATTGTTGCTCATCAACTCACCTCCGGGTATGTCCTATTTATATATACATAATATTTGAGTAATATTTCTGTTCGTATTTAGTACATCAAATATTTTAATTCGGATTGGTTTGAATCTGTATTATTTTTTGTTTCAGGTCAAGTAATAAAACCTAATGATCTGAAATGTATTCATAATGAGGGCATGCCTGTGTACAGAGACCCTTATGACAAAGGGCTTCTCATCATAAAATTTGAGGTAAGTCAGTATCTGATTTGATTCTGTTACTATCATTATGTTGTGTTATTTATATTTCATTATGATTTATTTTATTTGATGCTGCTTTGCGTATTCTAGAAACAAACAATAAGTAGATGGCCTACTGACAAAAAAGTCATTAAATTAAAGTCATTGGGAAGACATTTTTATTTCTTAGTATTAAAATTCTTAGTATTATATTTTATTAATTTAATTGTATTGCTATTTGTATTTAAGTTTCGCTTTGCAAGAACAAAAACAAAACTAATTCAATATAAATTATATAATTTAAAATGAATTTGACAATTTGATATGTTAAAAAAATTAAATTGAATAAAATGTGTGATTTATTATTTGATTTAGTTTGTTTTAATATATATTTTGATTAGCATCTTATTGAAAGAAAATAAATTGTTTACTGACAAAAACAAAAAAACAATTACTAATAAAAACGAATTAAATATGAACTAAAGTAATTCAATATAATTTAATGTGTGTTATTATATTTTATTACATTTCTAATTTATGTTTTAGAAACAAATTGCTTACAGACAAACATACAAAAATATAGTTACATTGGAAAAATAAATGTTATTTAAATAATAAATAATTACATGTATATATTTATACTCCTATAATTTAAATAGATGGATTGCACACTCACACATTACGTAAACAGTAATTTTTATTTTATAAATGAATAATCTTTTGACACCACTAATATAAAGAAATAATAGAGGAATAAAGCAACTTTTTTGCCAAACAATGATTAAATTATAATTTGTGTTAGGTCTGTTAAATCTTACAGAAGCCTTTTTTTTGTTCCCTCAGATTGAGTTCCCAGATAAACACTGGCTACCTGAGCACATGCTGCCCGACCTGGAGAGGTTACTTCCAGGCAGAGATCACTTCATGATGTCAGATGATATGGAAGAGGTTGACCTGTGTGAAGTAGACTATGAAAAACAAAAGAGAAACCACGGTGGTGAAGCCTACAATGAAGACGAAGGCCCCAGGCAGAGCGTCCAGTGCCAGACTCAGTAAATGTCATATAGGAGAAACACTGGTGCAGTACTTGTGGGATTGCTAATATATACTCAATTATAGGCCGGTAAAATTTAGTTCTTGCTGAGCGATACCTACAGTACAGCAGGAACTTCCTCACCAAGCCTTACGAAACGGACCATTTTCTTGCCAGCATTGAAATACCTCTTTCTGATATGGAGGAGGAACCAGGAGTGTTTGGCAGTTACATGAGTATTAACAGACATTTAATTAAAGCAACTATTTTGGATAAGTCATTTATAAAAAAAATGAAATTTAATTGTGACTTAATGTGCACGTAAATTATTCTTCTGTTCACTTTTGTATGTTAATTTGTAGATGTGCTTTTTTCCGTCGAGTGTGGGGACTGCGCTTTTTTTGCCAGCTGAAAATCTGTATTTGTATATTTTCTAAGAATGTGACGCACCGTATGTTTAATGTGTTTTTTCCTTCTTTAAAACGTGTTTTATTTTCACAAATAAAACATTTCATTACAACACCTCCTTGACTACATAATTGCAACTGAATGAAAGCAATCTCAAACAACTTTTCAATGCAAAACTCCGTTTATTATATTCTAGCTAATTTTATATTGCTTAAAAACTCATAGCCAATTTATAATCTGGGGTCGGTGAAATTATTTATTTTTAAAAGAACTTTAAATCAAGCGTGCACCATTTTGACCAAAAGTGATGTGATAGTAAAGATATTGCAAATGTACACTTCAAATAAATACGGTTTCTTTATTTTCTATTACTAAAATAATCCTGAAAAATATAGTTTCCACATATGAATATTAAGCAGCACAAGAGTTTTTAATTTTTATAATAAAGTCAAATCAGGACATAAAAATGACTTCTGAAGGATCATGTGACACTGAATGATGCTGGGTAAAAATTCAGCTTTAATATAAAATGGAAACGTTACTTTAAATTATAATATTTCACTACATTTCTGCTTTTTCATCAAATAAATACAGTATTGGTGATCATAGCAGAATTAATTTGATCATTTATTTAATCATATATAGTAGTAGTGTAAATAGAAAGTGATCAACAATAAAATAAAGATGTTAAATATTACATAACATGACGTCAAGGTGCTGATCACTGCATGAGAAGAAATTAAACTAAAAAAAAAAGTTGCACTGACTGTTATGAATATGTTTGAATTAAATGGCAGGATGCAGCTCGGTATCATGCAGAAGAAACTTTATTCAGAAGCACTGAACTGATAGCATGGTAGAAAGAACCTGCCATGCACCATTCATTAACACATTATTCAAGTTCATTCATTGTAATCAATGAAAAGTAAGGCATTTTGAAGTCGCGCAATTCTTTGCATTCAAAGCATCACTCCTGTTTCATCCTTCTCAGTGCTGCTTTCTTCTGAAAGAACAACCTATTTGAAAAAAAAAAAAAAAAAAAGTATCAGCATGAGATACCGCATCAAATATTGACATTTGTAGTTAGGATTAGAAACTACAACAGGACATGCTGGATGTTTTACAATCCAGCAAATACACACCCTCGGTCAGCCTTGCTTTTCCTCCTGTGGGCTGGCAGAGTACTGTCGAACACCCAACACACAACACAACCGTCTGCGCATGACTGAACACAGTCGTGATCTTATAACAGCCTGCGTGAAGATAAGCAGAAGAGATGACATTTTCTGCAAATGATTACATTTCCCCACGAGAAGACAAAAACTTCTTCTAAAGGTCTCAAACCTGGGCATTTCACATCCATGAAGTATGAGTTGGGACTCTGCACAAGCCTTTTCTTCTTATGCTGCCTTCTCTCAAAATCAAAGGACGGGTTCAGCAGATCTTTGGCCAGCTGGGAAAAATAAAGTTAAAATATTAATTAATTTACATAGTTGTATTACAAATATATAAATATTTTAAGTGTGTGTGTGTGTGTGTGAAAAATGTGATTAATTCTATACTTTTAGGAGTAGAATTTAAATCTTTACATAAAACTGCACATATAACATTTCATATATTTCAGACATAATGCATATTATTTTAAATATTTATATTTATTTTATATATACACAATAGGAACAAATAAATATTTTTATTTATTTATTTATTTTTATATTTTAAAATATATAATTATAAAAATTCAAGTTTTTTTAAATTCCACAAATAATTACACATTTAATATTTTAAATATGTAACGCAAATATTCACAATTAAAAATGTATACCTAATGGATTTCTCACACACCCCATACCTACTTCTATCTCCAACAATATGACAATAATTTTACTCTCTTAATAAAAAAAATCTAGTTAACACCAGTTTATATTTGAATAGGCACTGCCGCAATATCATTACAAATTAACTCCAAGCTTCTTTGCACACAAAAACAAACACTGTTCAACAGCCATGTTGATCACTCCCATCACTGTCAGTAAAAAAACTATAATACCTTACTTTTACAAATAACAAATAAAACCTCAGTCCTGCTCATTTTACTCGGTGCAATGCAACAGTTTAAACACGGCTCGTGTATAGTGAAACATTAGGCCCTGTCTGAACCTGAGCAGCGCCACGTGAAATCACAAACTTTCCCATGTTTATCGCACGGTTAAAATCATCAACGACCGGATCAATATTAAAACGACAGACGATAGAGCATATATTAACGACTGTCAAACGCGAGAATAATTGTCTAGATGAGCGAATCCACTTACAGGCATTGTCGGGAGCTGCTAATATTCGCATTCGTGTCTCTGCTGCTGCTTTCCTCGAAGCTCTCGGATGACTGAAGGGTTGCCACGCGCAGCTTCATAAAGCAAATCTGAAGAGACATGCCCAGGCATGCTCCACAATAAAACACGCCTTTATACATTAGACCTTATAAAACCTGACAACATCACTGATATTTCCCGAATATTACATCAGCTCGACGACAGTAAGTGATGCTGATATTAATTACCTCATATCTCAACAAAGAACATCGACTGCCATCAGTTCTACGCAATATGTATAGCCAATACGGAGACATAATAATAATAATAATAATAATAATAATAATAATAATAATAATAATAATAAGATGATGAAGAAGTAGAAGAATAAATAAAAAGGAAGAACATGTACAATTACAATTTGTCATTTAAAAAGAAAGAAAGAAAAAATAAGTTAACCTTCTGGATGAATATTTCCTGTACTGGCAACCTTGATATCATTTCAGCGCTTAACCTCGAGAGATGTTTACTTACTGTTTTTATTAGCAGTTGTTCCTGCGGGATGCATTTATTTGTTCATTTCAATTGTTTGTGTTATTATGTGTTCTTATTTAAACGAATTTCCAACTTTGAGTAAACCCGAACCTACTATTTAATCTCAGCTGGCAGGGTTTGTGACTGCGCCCCCTAGTGGTTGTTCAATGGAAGCACCACTACCATTATTTTCAGTAGGCCTCCTGGATAGTAAATGAAGGAACTGCTATCAAATAAATAGATAAGCAAATTATCTATTCGGATACAGTTGTATTTATTATTATTGATTCATAAGTTATTTTGAGTGAAGCTATGTTATTAACTGTACTTGGAAATCGGATTTTATTTAGCTAGATTTTATTTAATATTTATTTTATTTAATATTTGGGGATTTTATGTCGGCACACAAATGTATCACAAAATTTAAAAATGTAATAATTAAAAATAAAAATAAAGGTTATGAGAAGATGAAATACACAAAAGCCGTATAATAAATAAATAAAGTAATGAATAAAAAATCTGTATTATTCTTAAATCTGAGATATTTAAGATTTTTTTTATAAATGTGTCTAATTTTTTATAAATGTGAAGAAAAAAAAAATGTTGAGAGAAAAAAAACAAAGACACCGATACCTATATTTTAAGATCTGTTAATGCAAGTCTCTTTCAGTTGAAACAGTTAAGACTTACACTGTGATCCTGGACCACAAAATATGTTGCAGGGGTATAATTGTAGCAATAGGCAACAAAACACTGTATTATAGATTTTTCCTTTATGCCAAAAATCAGTAGGATATTAAGTAAAGATCATGTTCTGTGAAGATATAATAATAATATATCAAATCTTACTTTTTTAATACATTTTCTTAATTTAAACGTAATTAGTGATAGGTGTGATGCAATGACTTTATTTAAAGAACTTTACAGTCGATTTTCTCAGTATTTATTATTATTATTTATGTAGCCTGTGTATTTTTTTCACCCTTTAGATTTTCAAATAGTTGTATCTCTGCCACATATTGTCGGATCATAGAGACTACATTAATGGAAAGTTTATTTATTCAGTATTTATATTATTTAAAAATCTCAGCTTAAATTAAATTACCTTTATCGCTGGCTTGTGGACCAGACAAAAATCTTTTGTATTTTATTTTATATCAATAAATCAGTATAAGATCAATATAAAAAAATGTTTTAAGAATGATTTAATACCTATTTTTGATAACTTCCATGTGTAATGTATATCTAGGGGTCACTATCACTGTCCTCCTAGAAACTACACTGACCAATCACGCAGGAGACACGCACCGACGTCACACCGCGAGGCTCCGCCCTCGCTCGAGACCCTGTGGTTTTTGTGTCAGTGCCATGAACAAGGGAAACTGCGCGCTGTCATTCATAAAGGAAATACCGGCTTGGTAAATGGCGAAGACTTACGATTACCTTTTCAAACTCTTGCTAATAGGAGACAGTGGAGTGGGAAAGACATGTCTGCTGTTCAGATTCAGCGAGGACGCGTTTAACACCACCTTCATCTCCACAATCGGTCAGTTCACCGGTGATCTGGGTAGAAGCTATTGGACGGCGTCCCGTTATATGCAGGACAATAGTGGTCAAATACAGTAATGCTGTAATAATTAAGCTTCTAGTAGCATTTGCATTGATAAAGTAGGCTTAAAATGCACCTGTGGGTTTTTTAAATTAATCAAGTGATTATGTGTAAAACTAAAACATCTGGATTCATTTAGAAAAGCATAGGCCTTTGAGTGCATACAACTGTTTATGTAGACAAATATTTATTTGTCATTTTTAAAAGAAACACCCATATATATATATATAGCTATAACACACATTTTATTTGTTCAAATTTGAAAATTTCTATGTAAATTTGTATATTAGTTTGAATATTAAAAACAAAACTAGTATTAGGCAACATATAGATCATTTATTCTTGCATATAGACAGATTTTATCTATCTATACTTATATATAGCTGGAAACAATGCTGTCGGCTCTGTGTGAGAGTTATATTTTGCTGACCAGAGCTGTATCTACTTTTAACCTGTGAAACCTGCTCATACAAGTTCATACAAGAGTTTACACAAGGGAAACATAAACAGCGTATTGAGTTTTATAGGCTTTTTATGTTGTCGCTGATGGACACTGCTGAGGTCTTGTTGTAGATTTTAGGTTTAAAACCAAAAGCAGATGATGTTTTTCATTCGATGAGAGTCATTATTCTTTGACGGTGAGAAAAAGGAATGTGCCTCTTCATGACGCAGAAAGCTTGTGATAAACTATGATGCATATGCAGGGTGAAGAAGCTTGATGGCCACATGCAGTAGTCTTTATATATATATATATATA
>JAUMHP010000084.1:10272552-10295356 GCA_032361065.1 Enteromius trimaculatus
TTTTTTTTTTTTTTTTTTTTTTTTTTTTAATATCTCAAATATCTTTACAATTTCAAGTACATTTACATGATTGTTAGACAAAACACTGCATGAGAATAATTTTGCTGTGTATGTGTGTGTGTCTGTGAATGTTGCACATTTGTCTCTCGTCTGCCTGCACAGAGAGTTTAGTCATTTCCTTTGTCAGTTTTTCCATCTGATTAAAACGTCACCGCCCCCTCTGCCTTTGTTTGCGATGCTGTCTTGCAATGGGGTCTCTGAGCCTTGACTTTCTTTCAGACTTTAGCTGTATTTGCAGCCCATTTATCTGTAACGTTCCCTAGTGAAAAGCAGCGATTTTGCTGAAAATGTTGATGTTGGGATGTTAGAAATCATCCTGGTAGGTCTGCATGGACAACATTTTGGTGACAACATCAGGACGGGGTGCTGGGGAAAGTACGGTTCCTTTGTGCGGGGTCATCGTAGACTTGATCGCGAACAGAGGGCTGTACTGTTTGAATCCCCATCATGCTCTCGTGATATTCACTCAGCCCATCTCAGCATTCTTCCGCCAATGCAGCGGAGCATTTGACTGGCATCTGCTTTCTCGTGCCAGGACGTCCATGACCCCATGCAGTTGTGGCCACTCTGCATACTTCCCCACACTTCTCTGAGCGTCCCACCTCCGCTTCCTGTGACTGTGTGTGTTTCTGTCAGGGTTGTGTTATTGCTTAACTAAATTGCTTGATAAATTATGCTTCTCATTGTAGTTGTAGCTAAAAGCTTTGGCTATAAATGACTGAATATAAACGTGATAAACATAGCTATGTTTCTATCCACGTGTTTTTATGCCCATTTGGGATATCGCATAAAATAGACATTAAGTGGAAATTCCAAGATGCACAAAAAATAATAATACATTTGCATAAAAAACGTACAGTATGCGCCCAACTAACCAGCTCAAACCAGCAGCCATGCATATGCCATTTTTTTCAACAGGGAACTAGGATAAATTTCATACAAGAAAACGAAACCAAATAAATTCTTTAATGCACATCAAAAAATACACGTGACTTTGCAATATGATAGCATTTCTGGATCTCATTGGTGGATTTCATTACCAATTATCTGAAATAAAATCTTGTCAAAGAACTGCGTTTTTAAACAGAAATAAGATAACATATCCGTATTTCATCTGCATTCTCTAAAGCTCATAATTTATTGATTAAAAACATTATACAGTGCCTCCTTCTACTGGATTACAAACTAAAAGAGTAATTAATAAGGACTTTGTTCATCTTTGTAGCTGTAGCTAAAAGAATCTACTGAATTAGTGAATTGTAAATGTAGGCTAATAGCCATGTTTTGTTGACAGAATCAACTCAACTTTTACATTTTCTTAAAAAACAGGAGTGTGAGTCAAGACAAGAACCTTTTTCAGTATAAATTATTTGTTCACCAGCCCAGATCTTTAACCACTATACTGTTGTAGCATTAGACATTTTTCCACAGGAAAACCACAATACACTCAAAGTCACTCATTTGACTAGTTTAGTGTAAGACATAGTATGCAATTGGTTTGTCTAGGTGTCTACTAAATGCCAAATTTTGCGTTATAAATAAGCTTTGAATCCTCCATCTTGATTCAGTTATTGATTGGAAACCAATCATCTCTCATCAATAGGCTCGGGAAGTCAAACAGTATATACAGAGCAACCTAAAATGTCGAGTTTATTGATGCGTGGCACAGAGCATTTGTGTGTGGAAATCTGGAATACAAAAAAACCCCCAAAAACAAGGGAGAATAATGGCAAGAGGAGCAGTTTAACCCCAGGGACTGGAAACAACTCATTATATCTTCACCACTGCAGCACAACATTGATTGTACCATTGAGTCCATGTGGTGCCAGTCATTGAAGATCTGACAGTGTTTCTCTTTTTCTCTGTTGCCAGGAATTGATTTCAAAATCAGAACTATTGAGCTGAATGGGAAGAAAATCAAGCTGCAGATATGGTGAGTCGTTTGCCTGTCATAAATATGCAGCGCTAAGTCCTGTTTGATATACGTCCTGTTACATCATCATTCACACTTCGTCTTCAGAGATATTTAAAGCCGTGTAAAATGTTGGTCTTAAATCGACTTGGTGAGACTTTCTGATTATCGAGAACACAAGCTTTTGTACATAGGCAGAGATATCTTGCTTGCAAGTAGCTTTGAAGCTTTTAAGATACTGTAGGTTGCTTCTAAAAGTTCAAGAAAAGCCACCTCTAGCGTTTTAGTAATTACCCTTTTTAATAAAGCTGTGACTTGGAACATTTAAACTATCTTAGCTCTAATTGTAATAAAATGTTAGCCTGGCTTCCGTGACTATTCAGCTCATAGGAGCTTATTCTGGCCAAGCTACCTTACTACCCGCCTTCTGGGAGGCGGGCTTAACCGGCGTCCATCAGATATAGCCTCTGTATACTACTGGACGAATCTACAACCAATCAGACTACTAGCTATATGCTAATTAAATCCTGTACTTCATTCAAAGCACTACAAAGACGTTTTTTTGCCTCCTACAATGCTGATATATCTGTTAGAACTGGTAAACGCAGGTATCTCTTAAGTAATATATCAAAATGATGATAATATATAACTTTAAATGGTCAAATAAGTAATTTCTCATTCTGTTTTCTAGTTAGTTAGCTTTTTGTGCCCCTCATCAACTAACCTGCTATCATAGCATTTCACAAGCCCATAATTATGCAGGTTTAGCATACCACTAGCCTTTTAGTTAAATTTAGATAATCAGCCAAAGCTTAGCATACAGCACATTAACGCTAGTCTGATAGGCTATGTAAATCACCAGATTACACTGACTAGCATATGGCTAACCCATTAGAGTGCTAACTTGTAATAGTTGTCGATCATTCATCTGTGAAGACTGATGAGTAAGAAGGATATTACTTAGATTACACATTTGTGGCTGGTCTTCCTGTTAACAGACACAATGCTTACACACACTGTCCGGTTAGGTGACTAATGGAGGATGAGACGTGCAGATAATAGTGTCATGGACAGGCTGTGCATCCGTACCTCTCTCTCTCTCTGCAAACTTAACAGGATGTTTATATTAAGAGCAGTAAATGAATGTGAGTGTTGAGGCCGAGCAGGGTGACAAAAGGAAGGAAGGAACAAGGATGCATATAGTATTAGTGTGTAACTGTCTGTTTGTTTTACAGGGACACGGCAGGACAGGAAAGATTTAGGACGATCACTACGGCGTACTACAGAGGCGCTATGGTAAAACACTACTCATGTATATGTGAAAGTGAGGATCGCTGAAGATGGATGTTTCATATTTATGCTTGGTTTGTTTTTAGGGCATCATGTTGGTATATGACATCACCAGTGAAAAGTCATTTGAGAACATTAAAAACTGGATACGTAACATCGAGGAGGTAACACTGAAGAGGAATATGTTCACTTATTGTTTTGTGTCGTGATATAATAGACATTATCCCTGCTGGAAAAAACAGCATATGCTGGTTAGCTATGTTTTGAAGCTGGGATGATGGTCCTTTGCCAGTTTAAGCTGGTCCTTCTTCTGTTTTTTTGCTGGTTTAAGATAGTCCTTTTGCTGGTTCATGATGGTCCTTTGCTGGTTTGTGCTGGTCCTTTGCTGGTTCATGCTAGTCCTTTGCTGGTTTATGCTGGTTTAAGATGGTCCTTTTGCTGGTTCAAGATCGTCCTTTGCTGCTTTGTGCTAGTCCTTTGCTAGTTCATGCTAGTCCTTTGCTGGTTTATGCTGGTTTAAGATGGTCCTTTACTGGTTTAAGCTGGTCGTTTTGCTGGTTTGGATCAGTATAAACAAGCAAAGGACCTGCTTAAACCAGCAAAGGGCCTGCTTAAACCACCATAAACCAGCATGCCTGCTTCATAACATACCTAACCAGCATATGCTGTTTTCTTCAACAGGGATATAACCGATTTGTTGCTGTTATTGATTGGTTAATACATTGCTGCCAAATTATATTGGGCCATAGTATAATAGGGTTGTTACCCACTCTATATATTTATATCAAATTAGTTTATTTGATATGTTTGTTAAAGAATTTCATTTCTTTTGACTGTAACTTAAAGAGCTGAACTTCTCAATTACTCATTTCAGCATGCATCATCTGACGTAGAGAAGATGATCCTCGGAAACAAATGTGACATGAACGACAGGAGACAGGTGTCCAAAGAGAGAGGAGAGAAAGTGAGGCCTCTCATAGTTTACTATGCTCATAATAGATCATTTAAAAAGAATAATAGAATCTTTTCATTATAGATACAGTATTTTGAGTGAAACTGGATTTAATTTGAATTATATATTTGGTATTTTTATGAAATATTTTATCTAGTAGTTTTATGTTTTGTTTTTTGTTCATAACTGCTGTTATTTTTTTTGTATACTTTTTGTCCAGTTGGCAATTGATTACGGCATCAAGTTCTTAGAAACAAGTGCAAAAACTAGCGTAAATGTCGAAGAAGGCTTTTTCACCCTTGCCAGAGACATTATGGCTCGACTTAGCAGAAAAATGGTGAGTGTTTTTTGTAAAAGTGGAAAACAAAGTAATGAATTAGCCTTTTATTGCAATAAATCATGTTTTAAAATGATCACTGCTGGGGAGGAAAAAACAGAGCATATTTATAACTGCATTTAGTTTAATACTGATTAGTTTGATTACTAAGGAAGCACATTTCCGCCACAAAATAAAAAAAGGTAACTTTATATCTTGCAATTGCTAGTTTATATCTAGAATTTTGACTTTATTACACACAACTGTAAGTTAATAGAATTTTAAAATACATGTTTAACAAAGCAAAATTAAAATGTCTCTATTTTTCTGTTGACTAGAATGATGGTGGTCAAGCAGATAGCGGAGGGCCGGTGAAGATTTCAGAGAAGCGCTCTAAAAAGCACAGCATCTTTAAGTGCGCTCTGCTGTAATGCTTTTGCGGCAAGTGTATACAGTATGTTAACTCGCTGTGTGTCTGTGGGAGCCAGAAATGCTCTGCTGGTATAACATGTCACACGAGCCCCTGCAAAGAGCTGGACTATCAGGCTCAAGAACAGATGAAGGTTCGTCTTTCCAAGCCCTTAAAGTCAAGATGGAAAAGCAGAATGATGCAGCTTTGAGAGATTTATGTGGTAAAGTCACAATGGGAAATATTTTCTTTGTTGTGTGGTGATAATCGTGATGATTGTGACAAAAGAAAATGGATCAAATGCGAATGTTCGTTTTTTTCGTGTTATTGTAAAATATTCTATATGGACACAGCACATGCTGTCTTAAAACATTTGCTGCTGAAGGCTTAGATGTATCATTTACAGTATTTCTGTCTTGTTGATATGTTCCTGGGTGTCTTTTATACAGTATGTACACTGTTGTCTTGCACTGGTTCAAAAAATGTAATAGAGAAAACCTGTAAAAGGCCATTTTTGGGACGCCAGTTGTAAAAGCACTTTATATGTGTTTTCAATGAGCTCTCCTCACAGGCACGTCCATGTATAGCACAGACGGACATCAATCCATCTGCAGGGAGGTTGCAAAGATAGCACATGAGGGCTGTAGAGCATGATGGGTGAAGGAACATCTTCAGGTCAGGTATCAAAGGGAGCACGTCTTGCTTGGCAAAATCACAGTCACCCGTAAGAAGTGTGTCTGACACGGCTAAACCGGAGAAATTGTGCCTGTGTTGTACCGTAGATGCTTAGCCTTAGAGTTGATTAAAATATAGGGATTATATTGGAGTTCAGTCTCGCACTGATTTGTGATTTTTTTTCATATGAAAATTATCATTAACTATTTAACTAGCATTTAAATTAATGATTTAATTTGAAAACACAGGCTGCTTGGCCATGTGATATGAAGTATACAAAACTAGGGTCTTTGTGTCAATGCTACAATATGTTTTGTATTTTGATAAGCAGTAAAGCCACTAATGAATGTTTATAAAAATTAATTTTATAATTTTTTCTATTCCAGCTTGATTTTCTCATTTAAACATTTTTTTTTTTTGTTCAGTAACATCCATTGGGTCAGGTTATATACTCAGTGTACAAGCAGCCTTTATTTACTGTTTACATATTTTTCACCATAGGCTCTTAAAAGAAACATACAGTTGCCAAAAAGTGGTATTATGCTTTTGTTTTTGCTTGTACTGTAATTATTTGTAGTTGTTTTAGTAAAAGAATGCAGGGTAAAATCCAACTAGTTAAATTGACACTTTTGTTTTCAAACATGTGAGACATTTCAGCCGCCTGTTAAAACTGCACTAATAGTTGTGTCAGAAGAAGTAATACAGAATACAGCAATAACATTTGGGAATTCTCTCTTCCGACTACTTGTGCTGATATTGGGGACCTTAATGCCTTGGAACTGGATCCATTAAAGTTGGACTTAATTTTCGCAAGGAATTTTTGGTGATCGTCATTTTCCTTTGACAAATGTAGCATTTATCATGACCACTGATATTCAGATGGGACCATTGCTATGCATGTATTTTCTTTAATATTTGTGATTGTCTGATCAAATTTTTAAGAGATGACGTGGTGTTATTGGACTCTTGAATGCAACCTGTTTCCTGAAAAGCTACTGTATGTTTATTTGAACATGTTGAAACCTTAACTAAGACAATGTGAACAAGAATTTGAAGTGTGGTTTTATTAATTGTAGACTTTTATACTACATATAACCAAAGTAAATACTGTATAAACCTTTCTCCTCTAAATTTGTCTTCCTTTTTTTCCCCGAGAAAGTTTATCATCCAAAACAGCAGATGGTGCTATTGCACAGTCTTAGTCCCACAATAAACAAAATGCACCACTCATACAACATGCTAACTCCAAACAATTTGCATTGAGGTAGACCTATTTTGTCCTTTGACTATTTCAGTTTGCATAGCCTTACTTTATAGCCCATAAGTAGTCATAATACTGTCATTTCAGGAGTCAAAAAACATCTAAACCATAATACATAAATGGCATGATGACAACCAGAGCAGTGAGCAGGGATAAGTACTGTCACATATTGTATTTGTACATTAAATACATATACTGATGGAAATACTTTTTAAGTGCAAGCACACAAATAATGGATAGAGATTTTCTACTTGGTTAACTTGATCATGACACCTGAGTGCATACTGTTAAAGTAAGTATGTAGTGTTACAGGTGAATATGCAGAATTGAATGTAGTTGTCGTTCTGTTCTTATTGGACTCCCTCTGGAGTGTCTTGTTACGGTTCGTCTGATGGTGCATCGTCTGTTGTCTTCTGTGCTGGTTTACCTGGATCATCATGAGAGTCCCCAAATGTCCCAGCAAGGTCTCTTTCACTACTTGACCCGTGGGCTCTTTTCAAGCTGTTTCCTAAGGACTTGCAAGGTTTCGTTGACCAGCTTTTAGATCTTCCAGGGAGGAACATCGTGTCTTCTGGCAGAAGTAGACGGCTACCATCAGCTTGGACTTCAGAATCACCTGTTGGTATCTCCTCTGTTTGCTCTCCGTCTTGCTTCTCTGAACGTTCCTCCTTTTCAAGACCTCCGTCATTATCATCTGGTTCCTTTGTCATCTCCTGCTCATTATCTTTCAGGCATTTGTCCGCATTGTCACTCCCTTCGTCCTGGTTTACTTGAACTTCATCATGCGATGCCTGTCTTCCAGTCATCCCCGCTGAGTGTAGCTCTTCATCCTTTCTCATCCCATCTTCAGTAACTGACTGACGTCTTTCATGGTTCATTGATCCACCTGAACTGTCCATTGTCTTCCCCCCATCTTGCATTCCCATCTCATCTATACTGCTATGTCTAGAAGAAACTCTCAGCATTTGTTGCTCAGGCTGGTCAGGATGTTGCTCTACCTTGAAACTGTTGCTAAACTGGTCAATCTGTTCTACCAATGGTCTTACCATTGATACCTTTGGCTTCTGACCAAAAAGACTAGGGTGTACCTTATACTCATAGCCAGCACTCCAACGTCTTGTAGCTGGAGACTCACCTGTTCCTTCTAATTCTTGATTTGGTTCCCTTCCACTTGCTTGATCAAATGAGATTGTGCTCCAACACCTTCGGACAGTGGAGGGGGATGTGCTTTGCATTTCTCCAGGATAGTATTTAAAAGCTTTCACCTTTTCTAGAGGGTAGGAGGTAGTTGCCTGAAGTTTAGCTTTCTCCATCATCACGGTTTCTTTCAGTGTGGCTTTATCCAAAGAAGCCTGGTTGTCAGGAACTGTAGATTTTGGTGATTCTGGCTTTGTCCCTTCAACTTCAACACCCTTATCACAAGGGAAGATTCGGATGTCCACACATGAGCCAAGGCGTCTTTTTACCCCTGGAATATCAACTTCTAGATTCTGGCCATATTCCTTTGTGTTGAGGTTTGCAGTTCCTATTGTTTTACTCAGATCTGCCTCTTTCTCCTCAGGTGGGCGGTCATCAACACCCAGGTAATAGCGGTAGAGGCTGTACCCATCAGCACTGTTGATGCTACTGTGACGTTGGAGAGAGGAAGGGTCGCAAATAGAGGAGGCCGATGAGCGTGTCCGGGTGAGTTCGGAGTGGTCGATTCCCACCAGTCTTTCCAAGGCATTCACCATTCGCCCATTAATGTCTTCCAGCTGGGACAAACGAAGGTCCACTGTCTGAAGGGAGGCCTTCATTGTGTTCTCCCTTTCATTCACCTCCTCAAGGCGCATAGACATGTTCTCCACCCTGAGCATGAACAAGAAGATTATGTAAATGTGAGGGCTGAAGAAATTTGCAGACTAGCATTTAAGAGATCTACCCGTATTCCTTTACTTAAATTACCTTTCATTTGTAACCCTGATACGCTCATCATTTGAGGACTGTTGCTCATCTTCTTTCTCCCTGAAATATTCCTCCACACATTGCTCCTCAAATTCGTACAACATCTTCAGCTCATCCGGGGTAAGAATGAGCTCTTTATGAGGAAAAGACATAGAATACAAGCAAATATTTATCTTGTGTTTGTTTATTACTCACTTGAACACCTATATTTTCATCATATATAATTTGGTCTAATTATTTTATGAAACTCACTTAATCCTTTATCCTTTTCATCCAGTTCTCCCTCCTTTTTCTTGCTACATCGGCAGCAGAGTTTGCGAAAAAGGATGTAGAGGTGGCTAAAGATAATCATTGGTGGAGGCAGCACAGGCCTGTCATGGAAGGTCATTATAAGCTGATATCTCTGAAACTTCCACACCTGGTTCGAAATGGACTTGACCTCAAAGAATGTGTTGCTTTAATGAGAGAAACACATAGCATAGAATCAACACCCCTGAACTATTAGTAGATATACACCAGTAAAGATGTTTGGTTTTTACATACTAGGAAATTGGTCATCAAAACAATGAAATGGTAGCATTCTTACTTGAAGACAGCAATGAGCAAATTCACAAGCAGGATGTTGGCCACTAACAAATAACAGGCCATGATGGCTGGAGTCAGCCAGGCTCCAGGAATGCATGGTGGAAGCTTTTTCCCATCCTCATCATATAGGTTTTCTCCACAGGGCGCTGTTTAAAAAGGCTTTCTTGTTACATTATAGTACCAACAATCGATCTCTTCCGCATTCAAAACAATTCCAGTGCTGCTGTACCATTAGTAGGGTTATTTTCATGAAAACAGTGTTTATCATTGTGTCAAATGTTTATAGTTTTGCTTACGGTTTATTTCCATTGCGTAAACTTGAGCACATTCCAGAAGAGCAGAATAGACACGAACAGTCAGTCAGTGCAAGTGGAAACCAGAAACAAGAACAATGTGTACAACAAGAATTAATCAAATCCAACATCTTAACCAACAGACAGGTAGGATAATCAACTAGAAACTGCTGCAATAAGTAACATACAGTATTTAACATACAGCCTAAAATACTGAAATAACCACAATTTGACAACACATTTTTCTGTCTCCAAGTTTGAAGGTTACGAAACTGAATTCTCAAAAGGTTCACACAACGAGGCATGAAGTTATAGGGGAAACAGCAGATCACATAGGTGATGGAGATATTAGTGAGGTGTTAGGAAGGTGGACCAGACTGTTAAAGGCCTTCTATCTACCCTGGAGGCAGGAAACAAAATCTTACTATGAATTCTAGTCTTACGGTCTATCGAATCTGCAAACACCTCTCCATAGATCATCCAATAAGGCATGTAGAAGATATTGCGAGCCAAGCGCCATGTGGGCTCCTCATCTGGGTGGAGGATAGCCTGCCGTGCCACACCGAAACTCATCAGGACCACCAACATGATCACCACAAAGTACAGCATGTCAATCATCTGCAAGGAATGTGTCAGTTTATTGAAGTCAAAAGTCCATGAAGTGGATTTTCAAGTGTGCGAGGTCTAAAGATATAGTAGATTTAAGAAAATAAATAGCATTACCATTTTCCCAATCATCATGACGTAGGGTCCTAGGTACTTGTTGACTCCAAATATGTCCAGTACGCGGATATACCAGAAGATAATGTCCACGCAGTAGATCACACGGCCATAGCCCATGTAAGGTTCATTTTGCAGCCTAAGTAGTAGCCCAAGCAAGAAGGTTGAGATGGCTGCCAGGTCTGTGATATTCCAGTACTCCTCCAACCACACGTTTATCTTTTGTTTGAGCTTGCCTGGTTCTGACATCAAGATCTGGAGGAGATAGTACCAGATTTAGGCTACAAGCTGATTCTTTTCTACTGGAATTGGGTTGATTGGGCTATTTTTGCATCTGTTTCTAGAGATGTGGCTGCAGTGGTGTTTTAACAAGTGATTTGTGCCTTTACCTGTCTGACTTTCTCCAACCCCAAAGTGATGATGTATGAAATGACGATCCACTCTTGTAGAGATGGCCAGCGCTCCATCTTCACCAGCACTACATAATTGTACAGCATGAGATAGCCAAGGTAGGAAATCTGTCCAAATGCAAACCGATTTAGGATTTCAATATTGTTTTATTTATTGTTTTAATAATAATATATTACAATATTCTATAAATACACTACTCAATCCTTTCAGAGATTTCCCTGCCTACGAACCAAGATGCTGGAATAGACTGCCCTAAATAAGACAAACCGTTTGGAAAATGGATGGACGGATTAATTTTTTACTCACAGTATTGAACCAAAATTTGGTGAAAGGAGCATTGTAGAATTCATAGATCTTTGTTCCAATTGGAATCCGCCTCATTTTCTTATTAGCGTCCTCTTCATCTCCTTTCTTCGAGGCTGCATCTGCATTGGCATCCTAGATGTGCATGAGGTGGTTTTACAACAGGCAGAATTCATAGAAACAGTATCCTCTCTCAAATCTAAATCACCAAATCATCCTGGATTTGTTTTAACCAGACCAAACATAAGATTAAGAAGCTGTTTGATGCAACATTAACCTCTTAAGGTTAATTAATTAATTAAACAGTCTGGTAATTAAGTTACCAGACTGTTTTCCTCCCCCCCTATCTACATCATGTGTGGATGTGTCACGCAAGAACTGTGTTTACTGATGGATTAAGCTCCTATTATGTCGGGTCAAGAGCTTTCAGTTATGTACGCTACACTGATCTAATAAAGGAGTGGTTTGTTGAAATAGAAGGAGTGGTGAAGTTTTTACCCGGCCTGATTTATCATCATCCTTGGTCTTCCTGTCTTCGCTATTTGCAGTGACTTGATGAGACACGTCATCACCGAGACGGAAATCCAACAGCAAGATAAAAGGTGGGAAAATCAGGCTGAGTATCACCTGGAGTTTGCAAAAAAAAGAAAAAAGGAAATCACAATCAAGTTACAACAAATGATCTACATATGTGTACATGAAAACAAGACGGAAGATGTTCATTTGTTGCTGCACATGTAAAACCTAATTCAATGACTTGGTTAAGTATAAGACCTCCTGCTCCAATTTAAGATCATTTTAATTAAAGGGCCTCCAGGAACCCTGGAAATATTAAAAGAAATTGCCTCACTTTTAGTCCTGGGTTTTTACCCATCCTCAGGCTGCCCATCCACATGTCAGTGAGGAGCATCTGGCTGCAGGTGTGGGCTATGAAGTCTCTGTGTTTGGCAGCCACTGCCAACTTCAGACAGGTAGAGTTACTCCAGTTCTTTAACTCGTAAGTCAACATTTTCATGGCTAGCTGCTCGTCATGCTTGTAGGACTGATCCAGCAACTCATAGGCCAAGGTTCCAAATTCCCTAAAATTACCAGTAGAGTAAATTTACAATGTAGAAATAGATTTTTTTGGCCATATTTAAGTAATAAAACCAATAGTTTTGATTTAACACAGTAAAAAAATCATTGAAGAAAACACTTGCTCCACCCCAAAATTCAAATTTTCTCATTAATCACTTACCGCCTGTCTTGTTCCAAACCAGTGAAAGCTTTGATCATCTTTAGAACACAATTTAAGATATTTTGAATGAGAACCGGGCGGCTTGTGACTGTCCCAATGATTGTCAAAAAATTACAACTGTCAAGGCCAGCAAAGCAGTCCATAAAGGTGGTTCAACCATAATGTTATGATGCTACGAGAATATTTTTTGTATGGAAAGAAAACAAATACAATGTCTTCATTCAACAATTTGCCACCCTATTGTCACCAAAGACAGTATCCACAGGATGAAACTATGTATGCTGTTCTATGACACATGAATACACTGTTTTCATTCAAATCAAAGGTAAATAAACACAGACGACGTATTGTTGTGTTGTGGCTGACACCAGAGTGCATACACAGTTTGTGTCAAAGGTTTACAGTGACGCTATGGTGCCGAATTGTTGATAAAAAAGTAATTTTTGTTTTCTCTCCTTACAAAATGTATTCCCGTAGCTTCATAACGTTACTATTCTGATAACATCTTTCATGTCTTTCATACTCCCAGTTTTCATCCAAAATCTTAAATTGACTAACAAGGCTTTTACGGGTTTGGACATAGGGGTAAGTGATTAATGACTACATTTTCATTTCATTTGTAGCATTTTGGCTTTTCCCCTTCATAGGTTGTGGATTCATTGCATATTTGTGATCCAACCAGATTTCAAAGAGATTTACGTTCACTTACTTGGAGTTGTTATCGAGATCCTGGGATATATCATCCACCATCTCACTCTGAGAAGACTCATGAGACATGGCTTTGAAGAGCTTACAGGCCACCAGAGCTTTAGCCATACCCTCCTCGCCCCTCTGCCACAGGAACAGAGCCATCTTCTGCCTTTTCATCAGCACTGCCCAAACCATCAGCTCGTGGAATGGATAATGGAAGCGACTGACCTCTGGGTCATCCACATCAATGTCCTCCTCTTCTTCTTTCTTCTTCTTTTGCTTTTTCTTGCCTTTTGGCCTGGGCTCATCATCCTAATAAAGTGATCAGTATATTTATATTAATAGATATATTGGACAATCTTTCTTAAAAAGTGATTTAAAGAAGTTCAAATATTTGACGTGTACCTCCATTCCAAGCAGCTTTAGGGCTTTAGGCTGACAATCCAAAGAGAAAAAGATTACTTAGACTGTTTGTGAGTACTTAAACCATTTAGTAATTTGAGTAATCTCTATGTTTTACCCTCTTTAGTCCATAAAGATTGTTATAAAGAGCTCTGAAGTTCTTCCTTGTGTAGTTACAGCGATAGGCTCCACCCATCAGGTACTCCACCACCAATCCAATGTCGATCAATGTAATTTGGTAATCTGGTGGGAGATTCCCCTGCAATCAAAAGAACAAAAGCTATTTCTCCTGAGATGTTTAATTTTGATGCATAAAATTATACTATTATATATTCTTCAGAAAACGTCAGCAGTGAAGTCTGATTAACCATAATTTAAAAGTCAGACAGCTTTACCTTTTTAACATCTCTTACGACAATATGTAGAGTGTTGGCAGGACCAAGTTTCTGATAAACACAAAACAACACAGACTGCGTATGATTGAGTAATAGAATTATGAGGAATTTGAAAAAATATGACAGCAGGGCCTGTCTTTTTTCTGTGGATTAATGAATTGCTCTCATGCGCTATTGTACTTCCTTTGTGATAAGCTCCAAAATGATAATGGTTACAGTGCTTACCGTGTTGTATAACTCCTCTAATCGAGGGATGGTTAGAAAATGGTGAATGTTTACACCGTTTTCTAGCAGGAGCTTGACAAAATCCACTCTGTCCAGAACCAAAGCGTCCATCATGGCCTGCTCGAGGGAGTTCACCTGAAGGGGGCGACAATGGGCAAGAACTTAAAGGAAATGCTAAGATTGCTGAAACACAACACTTAAATATATTTATGTTACAGTGGACTATCTTTCTTTATATGTCTGATGTGTGTTTTCTACAGATAGTATGCCACAAAATAATGATAAGCAAACTGCAAGGATGGTAAAATTGGATTCATTAACAAATTATTCTTGAGACACATCTTTTCAGGGAATCAAAAACCTACACCATAAACACTAAAGTCTGATTTACAACCAAATGACTCTCATGAGCTGGTACTTTTTAGCATCGGTGACTCAAGAACTGTGGAGTTGCTGGATAAAACTGGTCTGATTCATTTTTTACTGAAGTTTTTAGGAACTAAACTCTTAAAAGTAAAGGTACTTCACAATGTTATAGTAGAAACATTTTGTCTAAATGGTTCCCTAAAAGAACCATTAACACCATTAACACCTTGACGTTTAAATAACCTTTGACTGAACGGTTCTTTGTGGAATCAAAAAATAGTTCTTTTTTGGCATCACTGTGAAGAAACCTTTTTAAGAGTGCACTTTAATTAATACCAGGCAGACTTCATATATAAATTTATTTTAAATTGCCAGATACATTATATGAGATATTAAGGGGAAATCTAAGCAAAGGAGTTACACTCTCTCACCCAGTTCAGTAGTTCTAACTTTCTGGGGTCGGTTTCCTCTGGTTGTTCTGGTTTGGCTTTGCCTTTGCCCTTTTTTCCTCTAGCCTTTCCTTTGTTACGTTGAGTTGCTCCTTTCTGCTTTTCCTGAGACGGAGCTGCGCTGGTGGAAATGGCAGCGAGGGCACTCACAGGCTATGAAAACAAGCAATTTAACTTAAAAATTCTAAAAAAAAAAGTTTTAAAAAGTCTCTGTGAAATAAATATACTCTTGGATATCGTTTAGTTCACATACCGGTAGATTGTGTCCATACACAAAGATTTGGTTGCGTGCTATATCCACTCTATTCCAAGCCAGAGCCAAGCTCAGCTGATCTGGAGCTGATGCATTTGTCCCTGAATTACAACGAACAAACATTATAGTTCATTTATAACCATGAACCAAATTTTTGAAATCTTCCAAATGTTTCAGAAGGTCTGTGTATTCACGATACCTTTCAGTAACGCAGTGAGGATAGCCATTTCAATGTCATCTTGTCCCTCTGCACCCATTCGAAACACTGTTATCTACACATACCAAGTTAGACGGGGCAGCAAAACTTTAATATTCATACATTTATTTTGATCGAGAATGAAGAATTAATTACTGTGGTGGAAATGAATGGAAAATCTTCGCTTAATTTTATTAGCATTAGCGCAACATTCTGATTCACACTCTGTATAGCTAGCTTATTTCCCTCTCAAATGAAGTAATACTGCTTTCCTTGTTTAAGATGTCTAGTATAAAATGCAATTAGCTCAAAGTTGCAGTCACATGTACGTTAATCTTAAATGCAGTCACGTAGGCATGGATGGCCCTGTTCCAAGACGTTCTTGAGTTAGCATGCATTGCTAATGAGAGACTCATGGTGAAGTCTGGGCATTTAGATTAGTACCTCATGGCTGCAATTGTAGGGGCTCTTCATAATATTATGAGAATGAATGCTAGTATACAGTATTTCATGTTTAATGTCTTGGTTTTAGCAAACCATTTAGACACAGATGACTTAGGGAAACACTAGCATGTTTGCTTTCATCTGTTAAGCTATAAATTCATGTTTATAGTAGGGTTGAAAGTTGTACATTTGCGTACCTAAAATCAACAGAAATGCTTGTGTACACTTGTATGTGGACATTTGAGCTCTTAACATACATTAGCATTGGCATTTAATGTAAAAACACTGTTGTGGATCTAATCTAATGCCAGACAACGAGATACGATTTCACTGAAATAAGTGGAGGAGATGTTCAGTGTGGATTAGAGAGAAATGGATCCACCGTTCCTCCCCCGCATCTGCTCATGTTCAGGAAAAGGGTGAATGAACGCAGTGGGTCAGCAAGAACAGGTGGCACAACACTGATCCTAGTCCAGATGTATAGAGCTACAGATTATCTCCTGTCCTGAGGCAGTATTACTAAATACTTAACACATCACTTAGCCTCAGTTAAAGCTGCACCGGCACAAATATTACCATTAACCAAGCTCCCAGAGTTCACTGGGTCATCCTATGGGTGATATATAGTCTACTGTATAGGCAAGTATGTAGTGATTATGAAGTCTCTTCTAACATATAAAGTCTGAAAGCACTTGCTAATCACAACCATCTTATATGTGAAGCAAAATAGACAGTCACTTCTGAAACGTTTTGTACCAGTTAATACATCTAGGGATGGAGCAAGTGCAGATGGATATGTGAGAGAGACACATGAATAAAGACACATGACAAAATGAATAATGAATGGAAATGTTTATTTATGAAAGGTTGAACAAAAAATATTAATAAAACCTTTTATTCTTACTTGTTTTTTCATGTATATTATGATGTTAAGCTGGTCTCTAAGATGGCAAAGTATTCAAAGCCAATCTAAAACGACACTACCTAACCAGAGAGATCCACTAAGGCCACTAAATCTTAGGCTGGTGCAAGCAGTTTTCTTTCTCGGGAAAGAAAATGAGAGTGAGATTGTGTTGATGGATGTTGGTCTGCAATTCTTACATCACTGTAGACACTTACCAACTCCCTCTTCTTCATGCATTCAATGACCATGAGCAGAATTTGCCCTGACTGCATTTTGTTGTAGTTGAAGGTTTTCTGGATCGTGACCAGCAGTTGCTCTTTTGCGTCCTCGTTTACCAACCTATAAAATACAATTAAATTGTCATTCTATTCTATTAAAGATAGGTCAGTACAAGAAATATGTAGGACAATGTGCATCTAACCAGTCATTGCTAGACATAAACCCCTACAAAGGGATATGGACCCCTTCAGGTCAAGCAAAGGGTTCAACTAATCTTGTTTAATTACTCATCAAGAAAATCAAGAGATCTGTGTAATAGAGACAAGTAGTACTTACCCTTCAATCTCAGAATATTTGTGGGCGAAGGAAATTATGTCAGAGGCTCGACCACTGCCATCACAAACCACTACAGGCACAGGTGGTTCCTCGCGCAGGCTTTCCAGGACAATTGAGATCACATTGGGACCCCCCTCCACAATCAGACAGACTACTGGTACACCCTGGCCCAATCCTAAAATGCATACATAGAAAAAAGCAATTCACTTACTTACACGTTTTGACATTTTTAATAAAGGGATTGTACACATATCAATATAATACTATTACAAAACATTAGCCTGAATGTTTGAGCCTTGCGGGTGTTTTGCACCATAAATCTTATTTCAATTACTCGAAATGCATGCACATTAAAAATCAAAAAGCTCTTTTATGATTAACAAAATGAGAGGTATTTAAAAGTCAGAGTAGTGGGGAGTACAATCATTTTAATTTGACTCTCCCAGGTCTGATCCCAGATGACGTTGTGAGTGGTGACAGCTGAGCCTCCCTTTGCTGTCCCTGCCTTATCACAAGCTCCAGGCATAGGATGACAAAGGGAAACCCACAGGTCACAGACTGCAAAGCCTTGATCGAATCTACAATGGCTAGAGCACATCTCCACTGGTCCCTGACACCATGAACTCCATTACGGATAATCAGGATATATCTCGCGTCATTCAAACCCTTAGCATGCTTTCAAATATGCCCTCTTAGGATCAGAGGTACATTAGACCTAAATCAGATAAGATTTGCTGATGCTACCGCACTTACGCGTGTTAATCTTCTGGAGGGAGATGTGTTTCTCCAACTGCCTGCGTAGTTTGACCTCCGCCCCGTATTTCCCGCATGTGCCATTATCGGATAGTATGAAATGCGAATGGCTATTGTTGAGAACGGCAAGTTTGCTCAGAGGATTGGAGATGGCTTGGTATGGTTTGTTCACCTGAAGAGGAACATAAGTGGACAAGTATGAAGCGTCTACTGTTAGATGATGTAGCATAACACCTTTTATGAGCACATCATGCTTTGGATTATACACCGATAGTTTGTGCTTACATCTTTTCCGATTAGATCCTCTTTGCTCTCCAGGATTCCCCATGGAGCGATGCCTATAGCACACACCTTCCCTCTGGATTTAGAAGAGTGATCCTTCAAAGCATCTCCAACGTGCCGGATCACTCCTAAATTATGAAAGTAATATAAAACAGATTAGGAAACCTTAACTATATCGGAGACCAAACCAAACAGAATACTGCATCTAAATGTTGGATCCAAGTGATCTATGTGGATTGGAATCATACTTGTTGACCAGGGATGAACAACTCGGGTCCTGCAGGACCACTGTCTTGCAGAATTAACCTCTATCCCCAATTAAACGCACCTTTTCTTCGTTTCTTCGTATGTTAGACTGGAGATGGAGCAAAACTTTGCAGGACAGTGGGCCTCCACAACCGGAGTTGCCCATCTTTATTGAAATTAAAAAAATACCTACCAGTGCTGACTCCACCAGTGAAGATCCATGCTCCGGTGGTCACAGCAGCCTTGATCAGGCCTTTCCCAAAAACTTGCTTAAGTTTGGGCTGCAGGTCAAAGTTCTGGAGGCCACCGTGAACTGATATAAGCAGCGTGGGCAACTCCAGTTGCCATTCCTTCACCATGAGATGCAGCAAGCTGTCCGGCTTAGTATCATATGACACCCGAATATACTGTAAGAGATATTGAATTATAAGCTTAATGTCAGATTTAACCGCTGTTCTTGAATAAAATATGTTTATTTTCTCACTACGCGAACTAGGCTAACATAGTTCTTTACTTACAACTATTGGACTATTCATATTACAAATCTCAAGAGGGAATTAATTGAGACATTTTTGTGATTTGCTTAATAATATAAAACATTTGTAAATTCATGCTGTTTAAAATACCATGGCTTTGTTGATGAATCCTCCTCCTTGAAATTCAATGGTGCCATACGCGTCTGTCGGGACGGTCTGGGTATGTTTGACCACCAACCATTTCTCCTGAGGAGGTTCCACATGCACAAGCTGGTTCTCTTCGGAGGGTTTGTTGGTGCCGGCGCCTGGTGCAATGGCCGTGTGCTGAGCCACTAGATAACCACAGGCACACCTGAGGAAAATCACAGCAGAAGTAATTCTGGAGGTTCGTTTTATTGCACGCAACAGGATGTTGCTTACGTAACTCAATTAGCTAACATTTCATGACAGTAATTTGGTTTGAGGGTACTGCCTGTTTTTTCTGGGCATGTAGACCACCTATAAGGGCTGTGTCTAAACTGCCGTCAGTGTTCAACATGCATCAGTGCACACCCTGGCTTCCCTCCACCCACAGGAGTGTGGTGGACTGAACTAGACTGCTCCACTCACATCCAGCCTTGCAACATGCCCACACAGTGATCTGCAAAAGGGCTTATGATGTCACACATCACCCCTCATTTCATAAGAGTCTAAAAAGCCTCAAAACAGAATGAGCCATCGAGGTAATTTGTCTGGCACAATGGTGTCATTATATGTAGTTGCGTGCTCTTTTAAAATTGTTCAAAATAGGAAAGCTCACCGCGTTGGGTCCTTGGCTGGAAATATGTGCATACATTCTCTTTTGAGAAAGGTTTTCTCAATCCAAGCTTTCTGGCCCTTAGGAAACAGACAAGAAAAGACAGTAAATAAGCCATCAAAAATTAAACTAAACTAAACTAAATACGTTTCTAATCTAAAGAAGCAGAAAGGGAAAGTCGAAAAGTTCACTATGAAAATTAATTCAAATAAAATAAATAGTAATTTGATTATACAAGCACAAACGTCCAAAATTACACATGGATTCAATGTGCCATACGACCGTATTCATATATGTATAACATCAATTACAGCGAGAACTGCTTTTAGTCCCTTGAGTGAACAGAGCAAATCCTCTTTGCGCTGATAATCCTTACTAAAGTATGAGTGGTACAGTATGCATGCACAAGCAGTAGATATATAGAACACATAGAAGAGAAAATATGTAGTTTGCAAATGTCTGATTAACTATGGAGACCTCTAGTGAAACGCATTTGTTCACTATTACCACTGATACGTGTGCTTTTAGGAGAATACTAGCACACAGAAAATGCTGGTATTTTACAGTTACCATAGTCAGCTACTAAAATTGCAAAGCAACTAACTGTTGCTTCAAGATGTGACGAGTTGAATGCAAGAGCATCCAGAAAACAATTGACCATATCCAGGCTGTAGCCTGTTTTGCATAGCAAATTATTAGTGCATAGCAAATTAGAGTGCAAACTCTGCGCCAGACCATTTGTCTCTTTTTTTATGTTCGGAGAACGTGCCATGGAAACCCACCAACATTTTTAGCTTTCGAAAAAAATGATGTCGTTCCAGGTTTGTGCACCAGCACAGGACGAAAATAACCTTTGGTTCAAAGCAATATCTGTCTAGGCTTTTGTTATTGGTTCAGCCCTAATTAAGACGAAAGCTCTTGAGGCAAATCTTCCTCGAAAAATCAGTGACAGAACATTAAAGAGAAGAAAGACAGAAAACATAAGAAACCTACAAAACCATGGCTTACCATTGCACAATTGTAAGTATAAATCAATGAATAAATTCATAAAGTTTGGTAAAAAAAATAAAATAAAATTAAAATCATACATTGTTTAACAAAGTTTTACTGGAAACTGGAAAATATTGTTGCATCAAGAGAAACGTTGGTAAATTATTCTCAATACTGCAATTTTGTAATCCCAATTTTGATCTTTTCTATCCCATCATCAGTAGACCACAGATCCCTAGGTTCCTTCGGTTCACCCAGTGTTAGCTAGCAGGGGTCCTACCTGTAGAGCCTCTAATCAACATTAAGAAGGTACCAAAGAGAAACTTTCAGCATCAGCGATCCCTCCCGGAGCTCTGCTGTCGAGGGGTGCTCTTTCCCAGAGTGCCGGCACCCAATGAATCCCACAGGACATGAAACTTCATCACTTTATGAGGGGCTGTTCATATGATGAGCATGTGAGCAGGCTCTTTGTTCGGGGCACATCCCATGACTCCAGTTCAAGGTAATCCTTTTGGGAGTCCCATGACCTCTCTCTCCTTGCCCACAGGGTATTTTCATCCCTCGATGGAGCAACGCACAACAAATCTACTTTGATAGCTTCACAACCCCCATGAAACAAAATTCTTAAACTCAGAAAATCTCGGGAGACGGCATTTGTACCTCAAACGCTTCTCGCTAGTTGATGTAGGGATTCAGGTTTGGATCAGAAACAGGCAGGAATGGGAACTCACTGAAGCTTTTCATCTGAAAGTGTCACCCTCCTCCGACCATTTTGATTTCAAGCCCAATTTGCATAATTGAGAGAATTGGGCACAGACATTCTTTTGAAAAGAGGCCTAGTTAAGACATGACAGGACTCCAGTTGGGGGCAAGGTCATCCAATACTAATTGTTGTTAATCTCTATTTTCACCAACCATGTTGTGTGGAGAAAATGGTTCTGACGGACTAAAATTTAGGACTGACCAATTTGGCATTGAAAGTATATAACCACATTGGGCTGGTTTATAATCTATTAATCAGCAGGGCATTGGTTTAACAGGTTTTTTCCCCAACCATCTCATACTTTTAGCAGTTCTGTGTTGTCGTCAAAACGCACGCAGACAACTGGTAATTAAAGCTCTCGAAGACAAAGGGCTCTTGCCACCGCAGTAGTTCAGCCAGTGTGACGCACTTATTTCGGCTAGTTTAAACTCATTATCCACAGCAATTAAAACTCAAATCCGCTGAGAGCTCATCAGCTTTATTCGAAAAATGCGAAAAAGCTCTCCAGGAGGAAAAATCTGATTTTCTTGCTTAAAACTAACAAGGCCTATAGCAAACCTGGCAACAATCAACACTATTGAGCCTTTTCACATAGTCAGGCATCTCGCACATTGTTGCTTAACCTTAAAAAGGCGTTTGTTCATAAATAGGATTGCAGCAGCGATTTGTGGGAGCTAAAGGAAGGAAATCAGATTAAATGTTTATACAAATCTTCCCCATAGTTTTTGTAAAAGTAAATGCAAAACCCACAGAAAGCAGTGAATACAGTAAATACATACTTTCTAACATTTAGATATGGCACTGTGCGTTTGCACACTCCATGAATTATATGAGCCTCTCGAAAGCCAGACACTGAAGATCACATGAGAGGGCAAGAGTCCGGTGACCCATTCCTTAGAACTAATGAAGAGTGTGGGATTTGATTTGTGCTCACAGTTCAACTCACAACACCTAATGTCTATCTATCTATGTAATTATCTATTACAGTTTTTCTCAGTCGCTCTGGTGCAACGGTACTTACATTTGCACAACAGTTAATGCATTTCTCAGCAGTTAGTCATGTGTGCACATCATAGTAGCAGTTTCTCATTCTTTCAACAAATTGCAAATGCTTTTGGACATGCATCAATTGCTTTTATACAACTCTCTGCTGTTTTAAAATATTATAATTTCCTTATGTCATGTCAGTCAAAATTAACTAAACTTGTGACTGCTGAATAGTCATTCCATATCAAACTAATAGTCCTCATT
>JAUMHP010000084.1:10295456-10306361 GCA_032361065.1 Enteromius trimaculatus
TGGGAGTCGATTCCTGACCTGGAGTCGATTCCGACACTAGGGCTAGTGAGAGTCGAGGAATCGACTCTTTTGGAGTCAACTCCCCATCTCTATCAGATACAGCTAAGATTGGTTCATTTGTTTGTGTCTAGACAAGAAATTTTATTCGCACCAGTGTTCCTACTTGACTGATCACCTGTGGACTGCAGTGAGGAACAACAAATCTGCTGAGTGGGTCATTTCCAAGACTGCAAGACAACTAGAGACAAAAATAGCCATGTCTGCTGTCTATTACTCACGAGACAGGCATATGGCATTACTACGCATGTCTACATCGCACATGTTTACACTAACCAGCATATAGTATCCTATAACTAACCTAAATTGCTATGAGGCAAACCCCACTTCAAACCACGGTCCATCTCACGTGCATTTTACAGTTACAAACTCTCCATTATATGACCATAATGTAAATGAACGTCAACAAGAGAATATAATCACTAAAGATCTGTATCAGTCTCTGTAATGCTTGACTGGCTCACAAGACAAAGACTGACTAGACTGGGATTACTGAGTATAACAAAGCACGAGCAGTCAATATTTGTTCCGCCTAGGCCAAATGATGTTGTCAGCTACTGTATTCAGCACTAGCTAAATGAAGCTTTGTCGTCATAGGTTACAGAACCTTTATCATTCTCAACATGGCATGTCCCATAAATTTTACAGAACTGTACTCCAACAGAAGTCTGATACCTTGAAACATTGTACATGCCATACGCAAATGATCAATTAAGAAGTTTCCAGTTGAGTCAAGGATTCCTTTTGCTAAATAGAGGAGATGAATGTGGGTCAATGTGTTGAGAATGTAAACCACATAGCTCAGCTCGAATTCTGGGTGATTTGTGGTGAGCCTCAGCGCCACTAGGTAGATTACGCTGCATGTTAACAGAACAAATCTGAAATCCAGTCTTGTGCTTTATTTCACCCACACAATCTTGTTTACATGGGCCTTTTATTTTTTGCTGCTTGTTACGTCCCATAGTTGTCAACAAAGACGTGACCTGCAATTGAACTTTGAGGGTTGACATGAACAGATTGCGACTGCAAGAGAAACCCAAGTTATTGTGGGTCCGCTGGAAAGCCCAAAACGCGAAACAAATCTGCCTGCTGTCAAGATGGATGCAGGAGTGTTATTATCTAGTTCTTAACAGAACATTTGGGTGGAGAAGACAATTGTTGTTTATCGTTGGAACACCAGCACCAACTCGTCCAGCAACAGTTGAGATTAAACGATAAGAAACGAGGGACATGCAAAGAAAAAAAAAAATCTATTGAATATGCACATAAGAAGATCTCTGGTCTGATGAGGACTGAAACGTCGTACTGTTTTATTGTTTTCAATATTGCTCTTGATCTGGTTTGACTTTTTTTTTTGGACTTGCAAATGACAGAGCTGGTAAAGGTATAGAATTCATAATATTGATTGTGAGTTTGCTGTCAATGTTATGCAATAAAAAGACAGTGTGCAGCAAAGTAATGACAAGATTGCATAATATTGCATTACAGGAAGAAACAACTCTATATTAAAAATAATGCACATACAATTCACGAACTCATATAATAACTGGTTCATTTGAATAAATCATGCAATATTACAATGTAAAATGATTCATGAACAAATTATTCATGGGAGGCAGTTTTTTAGTGAATTAGAAACTTAAGTTAGGTGTGGACTGTCCAGATAACTTTCAATGACTAATAAATCTAATGATCTGTTTTTTTTTTATTGAATCAAATTTAAACAGCAGGACAAATAAAATCTGATTCATAAACAAAACTCTTATGAACTGTTTTGTGTGTGTGTGTGCGCCTCAAAAACACTACACATTTTCATAGCTTTTGTTCTTCTATCTCTCACTTATATCTGTCGTTTCATTTCTGTCAAATATATTAAATATGGCACAACCCTGACTGAGGCCAGTTCCAAAACAAATACATTTTTTGAGCCAGTTCTTTTAACGAATAGTTCAAAAAGATGAGTTACCGGTTTGCGTCAGTGTAAAAAACACTACTCTGTATAATTTACAGCATTAGCGGAGAGCAGACTTCTTTTAATAAGCAAACAAACTGGACATTACAAATGAAATGTACTCAGATGAACTGGAATCAAATCAAAGCAATTTAGAAATCGAGAGCTTGTAAATCAGAATCTAATTTAAACTGGAAATTTGTAGCTATAGCTATCCAGTCCTTGCAGATAAAATGCACTCATCAGATGCTGAGGTGGATCAAAGGCGAATATAACTATGCAGTGAAAAACACTGTGCAGCAACTAGGGACATTCATAAAACATGTCCATCTTTAAAGCTTAGACTTTGATTCTACATTTCAAAAATAACAGTCAGCGTAAAAATTCAAGACGGATTTCATCCAAGCCACGGATTGGAGCAGGTCTGTTAGCATCTGTTTAATCTTGCTGATGATAGCTGTCTTGCTTTGTATTTATGGGACCTTATCTGTGGATGTATTATCTGAAGCACAGATGGTGTGTGTGGGGGGGGGGGTCACAACAAACGGGAAGGAAATGTCGTAATTGGCTATGCTTCAGTAGAGTGGACTGAATATACCTGCTCAAGTTGACTATGGGCAAAGGCTAAATGAGATTAGCGTGTGCCATGTGGTATCTGTGGAGAGGAGACCCAATATACTTGAACATTTTAGCCTTTAACTGAACCCTAAATGTTGCATTCATGTTATCTAAAACATATATACTGTACTGTATTCAGGCATAATAACTCACTGAGATTTTGTTAGTCATCTGTTCACAAATATTTGACCCACTTTCCCAATGTCCTGAATGCTGTGCTCTTTACAAGAACCTAGTAGAGAACTAGCAGCAGCATAATTCAGAAAGAGGCATTCCCAGAGACAACATTTACCCAGTGTTTAGTTGCTATGCAGCATAAAAAGGGAAAAAGGATTTTCAACTAACATTTTGGACATTCCCATTACTCAGCAACTCCATTTACTCCCTTAATCGAAATATCCACACAGTATATGAACCGAGTCATGCATTACTATTGCTAATACTTATTATTTTGAACAACCACTTGACTAAAGGGATAGTTCACCCGAAAATTATCCTGTCTTTTACTCACCTTTGAAGCATTCTAGATGCATGCGACTTTCTTCTTTTAGATGAATCCAATTGGAGTTATAATACAAATTGTCCAGACCCCTCCAAGCCTTTGAATGAATTTAAATGGGTGATAGCTGTTGTACTTAGAAGATGTGAAATAACGTGAAACCAGAAGCAGTCCCGGCGGAAGTACGCGTCGTGTGTGTGCTCCTTTGGGAAATGTAGTTTCAAAGAAAACAACATTTCTTTACTTTAGCAAAGGAAAACCAGTCTCCTTTTGGCTTACATCGAAATCCTCCGACATTTTTCTTTAAAAAGCCTCGTTTTGTGCTTCTAATTCATGACTCCAATTTTGTTTTGTTCTCTCTCCATGTTTAAAAGTGTTTAAGTTTGAAATATGGATATTTATTGTACCAAAATGCTTGGATTCACTACTGGAAGACTTTATTCCCCCTTCGGGCCCGTGTGAGGGACGCTTTATGAAAAATACATGCATGTTATTTCATGTCTTCAGAAGTGTAACTATCACCCATTTAAAGACTGGGAGGGATTTGGACAATTTTTATTAAAACTCAAATAGGATTCATCTGAAAGAAGAAAGTCTTAGGATGCTTCAAAGGTGAGTAAAAGACAGGATCATTTTCATTTTTGGGTGAACTATCCCACAAGCACCAATGTTAAAATATGTTATTGATTGACTGATTGTGTAAGGCAAATAATATAATATAGCAATAATTTGGAATGTTCAGTAATGAACAACAATTTGTAAGTAATCTACCAACCATGCATCACAACTCCTAACCCAAAGATATGAATGATTTTGAGAAGAAGTGTGCTATTATTTTTCCTCCAGACTTATGATTTTCATATGCAAGATCATAAAAATCCCATAAAGACTGTGATTGGGCTCTTGGCAAGTACACAAGCACCCTAGCAACATGCTTAAAACCACACAAAACACTCTATTATTATCATAGCAACCACATTCAACCTCCTATAGTATTGTGGCTGCAAGTTCTGGACATTATACTTTCTTTAAAGAATATACAAGTTTCAACAGACTTCTTGTGCAACACTGTCTCCTAATATTCAAGGAAAGGAACTGAAAGAGTTCAGTTTCCATGAGAAAACAAAAAAAGCAATCTAATCAGTATTGAGTCAAATGGCTACTGTAGCACTGCGCATCTATAAAAGATAGCAACAGTTTCAGAGATCAATCGATTCAAACATCTTTATAACTTTACAACCATTGCTTTTTCATCTAACGCACAATTAGCCTGGGTTAGTTTATTTTGATATGACAAAACAACGCTCAGCTACGATCCAGAGTATCTAATGGAAGTACAAAATGGCCTCATGGGTAATAAAATGGCAGGGCCTCTGGATTTCGTGACTCAAAAGGCTCATCACAAAGTTGTCAGTCCTGTTCTACTATCTGTCTGGGTCTGCTTCAGAGGGACATGCTCCTTTCCGTAGGGGCTGCTGTCTCACTGGTAATTGTAAGTGGGTGTGTGTTTGGGGTTGCGCTGTAATTTGCATGGTGCCTGCTGTCTGGGTGAGGCTCTGACTGAACCGACTGAACTGAGACCCAGTGATATTGGTC
Source organism: Enteromius trimaculatus (assembly GCA_032361065.1). Lineage (NCBI taxonomy): Eukaryota > Metazoa > Chordata > Actinopteri > Cypriniformes > Cyprinidae > Enteromius > Enteromius trimaculatus. The sequence continues at coordinate 10,300,178 of JAUMHP010000084.1, forward strand.
ACTCGCATGGGTCTCCTAATTGCCAGTTTGCTAGAAGAGCACCAAGATGGGATGTGTCTTTAGGTAGACATGGGGTTGTGTAAATGTGTAAATGTAATTGGGTGCACTTAGGGGGACATAAAATATGTACCAGTAAGTACATATCACTGCCGTTTTCCAAAAGAAACGATCACAAGCGACAGGAAAACTCTGACCCCTTTTATTCCTTTTCATACAAATTTATAGTTTCAATTAATTAAGTCTAATTTTCACAAAATTAATTGAAGAGTATCATGTGAATTCAAAACAACATTAATATGCTGGGGGATTTGAAAACTGATGCTTTTGAAGGTTACCATCACACATACCCAGCTTCATATCTATATGATGTACAGAGATGTACTTGAGAGGCGAGGAACTTCGGGTTGAATCGTGTGTAACTACGGTTCAAAAAAACATTTAAAATATAAGGACGTTGAAATGACGCGGTTGCATCAACAAATGTGTTTTTATATCAGTTTTGCATTTGTTAACATTATTGAGTAGGTTTAGGGTTGGATTTGGTATAGAGCATATTTCCAACATGGTAGAGCATTAACTTTTAGTGGCAGTCCCAAGATATTTAATGTAATAAAAACACTGCAACAACGTTTAAAAAGTTTGCGCCCAGCGGATACCAAAATGGCGTGTTTGGAACGACATGGGGCTAGTGATTAATGACAAAATTTTAATTTTGGAATGGAGTAACCTTTTTAAAAAAGTGGTTAGCTGCATATAAAACTCCTATTTGTTATTTTTTTAATTGTTATTTTATTATTATTATTAAAATAATAAAATAAAAGGCATTTTGAAACTGTGGCGTTATCAATTTAGTCTGTTCATTTAAGAATTCCAGATCAGTCTGGCATAGCAACAACAACTACAACTCAACCAATAGCGCAAATTTAGGGTGTGGATATTGATTTGAATGGCCAATGAGAGTTAGGAAACTTGTTTGAAAACAGTCTTTATTTTGCAAAACCTTTGAAGATACCAGCTGTGCAGAAACACACACTTGCATACTCACAGCCCATTCACTCTGCTAACATCCTACTGAAGTCAAACCAAAACATCTAGGTGAGTTGTTTGTGACTGAATAGGTTTTTTCTGTATGCAGTACACACAGGGGAGCTCGGTCAGGTTTGTCTCTATGCATCAACACCCCCATCTCCCCATAGACTACAACGCTGAACCCAGCAATTGAAAGATCCACCTCCCTCTTCTGTCTGTCTCTCTCTCCCTCCTCCTCTCTGTCTGCTATCCTCCCCCTTTCTCTGGGGCCATGCCAAGATCCCACTGCACCCGAGCGTAAACTCCAGCAGAAGCTGGTGAAAGGTGATCACATCAGCATTAATTTGCATCACGTTGTTATATTAGGCTAATGAATAATATCAGGAGCTCTAATAATGTAACCAGATACACATTATGCAACTCTGCAACTGCAGGGCATGTTAGTGCGTAATTGCAAACTGCGTGTGGCATTATGGTTAAAGAGTTTCCTGAAACAACAGGTGTGGATGTGAATCACACAAACTGCAGTATGTTTACAAAGATCAAGAGCAATGCCAAAATAGGCTTACAAAATCATTTATAATGACATGGGGATTTCTGAGCATCAAGTGTGGATTTAAATATTGGCTTTCACCTGGGGAGACACATGAGGATAAACATAATATTTACCTTGACGAATCTGGAAAGAAATGTACTTGACTGACACAATTTTGTCTAAATAAATTTAAAATAAACCATTTTACATGCTACAAGTGACTTGTATTGTGTACAGTAAGGGTCTTCTTTTTGACATTTGCTAACAGGTGTACTGGAGAGGTGTGGGTTAATTGTGGCTTATTATAATGTTTTTCTTATGGCACCCATTGACTGCAGAGGATCTGTTGATGCAATACTAAATTTCTCTAAATCAGTTCAGATGAAGAAACAAACTACATCATTTATGCCCTGGGGGTGAGTGAAGTTTTAGCAAATTGCCTTTTTGAGGGAACTAAGTGAGCTTTACATGACAGCAAAATATAACAATGCATGAGCACGAACTGGTTTAAAAATAAAAGTCACGGTGCTGCAATACGGTCGCATAACAAAGAACACAACATTACCTAACCAAACTGACAAATAATCCATTATGCCTGTTACATATATCCAATGTGTTATGTATCAAAAAGTCACAGATGATCAATAAAACATGACACTGCCATGAAGTTTAGAGTCAATTCTGACAGTAGAACATATACAGTCAATACTAGCACTGATGGATAGAGAAACACTGTTTATTATTGCACTACAAACTATTTCTTACAGCATAGACTAACTTGTACTCATACTGTATGCTTTTACCTGTTGAATAGTTAGTTCTCTACCCACTTGCTCCCTCAAACCTAGCCTACATTGATAATTTTTCATGCCTGAACTAACTCATGCAACTTTAATTTGATATTGCATTTCCAAAAGTATAGGATAACCACTTCCTGGTAAGCCCTTCTGTAGAATCAGTGCATCACGCATGACGTCGTACACACGTTCCCACATCCGACAGTCATCTGATTCACGATAGATATCTGTTTTATAACGATGTTTGTTTGGAGTGTGAATGCGTTGCTGCGCGTTCGGCTAGCATCGCGTGTCTAGCAGGGCAGTCTAGCACAATTTGGTGACGCAAGGGAGCTATTAATATCACAGGAACGGGATGTACTGACTTCTGCAGCGGGTCACTTGAGGACAAACACAGTGTACAACATTTCTGCAACACTGCAGATTTTTGGTAAGGATGCGAGAAAAGATAGAGGTTTTCTCTCTAGAATAACACACGTTTCGTCGTGTGAGACAGCAAAGTGGGTTTGGGGAGAAAGAGTTGAACGCTGCGCAGCCCCGATGAGCCTCGCCCACTTTTGAACCCGTTGACTCGCTGCACTCCGATCAAAACAACCATACAAAGAATGTGCACACAACGGGGGAGGGTTTTGTTTTCGGTCTGAGGGGTAGAATACATCTTTGTGGCTACCATTATGGAACTATTTGAAACTAAGTGTCCATGGACGGTGCAATTAAAAATGTATTTTAGTGATAAATAATTTTAGAAAATGCCTCTTTGAATTAAAGGGACAGTTCACCCCTAAATCACTTACCCTCATGTTCAAAAACTTGACTTTCAAAAACTTGACTCTTCCAAAGAATGTTGTTTTCAGTACATTTAAAGTAATTGGGGAACTGTAAAGCTCTGAAACATCAAGCGCAGTAAAAAACTGGATGATTAATTCATGATTCAGACTGATCTGGTTCTCAAGTTTATCTGACTAGACTGATTTATGAGCAAATCGTTGAGCCTGAATTTCTGAACTGGATGACTGGTTCACCAATTAAGAGTGTTAACGCATTTTTTCACAAATCAGAAACTATTGCTTTTCTTATAGAGCCTTAACAGTTTGTTAAAAGGTTAGTTCACCCCAAAATAAAAATTTTCTCATTAATTCCTAATGCCGTTACTAAGACCTTTGTTCATCTTCAGAACTCATATTAATATATAGCTATTATTTTTTATGAAATCTGAGAGCTTTCTTACCTTGCATATGGAACCGATATGTTTGAAATTATTAAAACAGTCCATGTTTACATCAGAACGCTGACTCTTGCGTCAGCAGCATCGCATTTATGCGTTGAAGTTGCAATTTTTGTTTTCTTTGTGCACAAAAAGTATTCTCGTAGCTTCATAAAATACAGATTAAACTACTGATGTCACATGGACTATTTTAGCGATGTTCTTTATGTACCTTTATGGGTCTTGAATGAGGTTGCGTTGCGGTCTATGGAGGGTAGAAACTTGGATTTCATAAAAAAATTTACCTTTTTTTTTTTTTTACATTTTTGCATTACTCACTTGTGCATCACACTATGGAAGAAAGGATTGGTCGCTGCATTAGTACATTGTGAATTTAATTTAATTAGTCACCTTAGTTATAATTTTAATTGCCACTATTATATTTTAAATGTCTAAATTTAAAAGCTTAAGGCTAATTATTTTCTAAATAAGTAAACAAACCAAAAAAAATATATACAGTCATCTCTGCTCGCCCTAATTTTTGCCATAAATGTTTAAGATAACACACATTATTGCCTGCCATTTTACCTCACTGCGTTGTGCAACTCGATAACTTTGTATACAGTTCTTGATTGTTTATGTCTCCAAAGTCCAATTCTGAATGCAAAGAGCTTGTGTCATATATAGTTGAGTGACTAATGAATTCCATTCAAGGCCATAATAACAAATACTTTACAACCTCAGCATGTGAGAACATGCAATAATACCTATACCTTCTGAACTCAGTAAAAAATATATGTAATAAAAAACCATGCATTACACAATAAGGGTAAGGTCAGCTAAATAATTCCAGAATTCAAGCCAAAGTACTGCTTGTTTATTGCGTAATATAGTATTGTATGCATATATCCTATATTAGCCTCACCATTTCACATGGCTACTCACAGAGACTGTTTATCACAGTCCTTTAGGGTCATTCGAAATCACAAGCACTTCACATGCTATACCAGCTGCATTTCTCATTTTGCTTTCTTAAGATTTCCTGACAAACAGTATGTTTGAAAGAACAAATGCACGCCCACTTCAAATAATAGAATTCAAAATATAGATGCAGACCTATGGAGTTAAAGTTTCCATAAAGAGTGGTCACTTTATGTTTGGGTTTTAGCCTTGTTTTATTGTGGTCTGTTGGTCTGCCCTCAGAACATTTGCTTCATGCTGAAAATCCCTTGAGAATACACCAACAGGAACAGTCCACTTCTTTGTTGTGATTTAAAAAGATATTGAATAAGGACAATATTAAATACTGATCTAACTCTTGGGACTTCAAAATTACATTTAAAAGACTTGAATTTAAATCCAACCGGTGACCTCTCTGTGTTTCAGAAGGATTTGTTCTCATTTATTGAGAGCCTTGTTAATCTGTCCTTTCATTAGCTGCTAGAGGACACGGCCTGTTTGGCTTTTCATATGTGCAGGGTATTGACATCCACTGCAAGGTTTGAATGCTGGAATATTGATGTTCAATTTGCATATAGTCTATCCCGCACAACAAAGTTTGTTGGGATGGATGCTATAATGGGATTCGAGATGTGTCAATAGAGAGCAATATTGGGGTACTAGAAGGATACAACTCTTTCTTTTAATAGAGTTTTAATATAAACATATAAACCTTTGAAAGCTGCTTAACCTGTGCTGACAGTCAATATGATTTAAACCACAAGTCAACATCATTTTATAAAAATTGTAAATAACAACAGCAACAATAATAAAAATAATAAACAAACCCTGCAAAGAACTACACTACCAATAATCGGAAATCCACCTTTCAGAGAAACTCACTCATGCAATCTATAAATTGCATCTCAAAGTTATTTTAATGTTTTTATATAAACTTTAAAAAGTGTATGTATATAAACTGGTGTAAAAAACTTGTTATTACTTTTTTTTAAATGCTTATCTGAAAGAATTCTCAGTAACACTTCACACTAATGTTCCATTTGTTAATTATATTTAATGCATTAACCATCATTAACCGTCTAATAAGCAATACATTTGTTACAGTATTTATTAAGCTTTGCAAATGTTAGTTAATAAAATATATACAGCTGTTCATTCCATGTCAACTCAGATCCATCGGATAACATAGATACAACTTTTGATTTTAATAATGCATTAGTAAATGTTGGAATCAGCATTAACTAAGATTAATATATAATACCTTTTCATTGCTGCCAGAAAAAAAAAAAATCTATTGTACATTCTATTTACATTTGGAGTAAAGATTTTGCAGTCTATCCCGAGAAATAATGTTAACAAATGTGACCTTTAATTTATAGGTGCTGAATTCTGTTATGCTCAACAAGGCTGTCTTTAATTAGTTAAAAATGCAGTAAAGTATTATTTCAGTGTATTATGGTGTGTGTGCAATTTATATACTACGGTTCAAAAGTTTTAGAACAGTAAGAAATTGAATGGTTTTTAAAGATGGTTTTTCTGCCCATCAAGGATGCATTTATTAGATAAAAAATCCTGAAAAAAATGTAATATTGTGAAATATTATTTCAATTTAAAATAACTGTTTTCTGTGTAAATATATTTTAAAATGTAATTTATTCC